>CBVK0102780453.1:0-12433 GCA_900067695.1 Picea abies
TTCGATGACCTGGAGAATGAAAAGAACATCCCGTAGGTCTTGTCCAACTACATCCTGCCTTTGGCTGGAGAGGTTAGCCATGGAAATGTCCCACATGACTTCGAGTACACGCTCATCATTGCGTACCTCCGGAAGAGGATACATGTAGTAGGACTGCAGCTGGGATTGATCCCAACCCTCAAGATAAGTCATTTCAACCTCGGTGACAGAAAGAATTATGTGATGCTAGCACCACATCACTACCTGAAAAATATTATTAGGAAGAGGCCCAAGATAATTCCCCAACCATGGATCAAGGAGATCGCACGGTCCACGATCCTGAATGTCATGAATATTCCTCACTTCGACACACATCAAGAGGTTAACGCGTGCATTAAACTCCTCCTGTCGTGCTACCATGGAGGGTATATTTGGTTGGATAGGTGCATCACTATGTATCTAGCGTTGATCCACCTGATCACCAGACTAAGCATGCAGGGATAAAACCCTTAGAAATTCTACCTAGGGAAGATGTCACATCACTCCTTGGCACAACGCATCAAGGAGGTGTATGGTGATGTGGAGAAAGGGAAGCGAGGCTACAAGGTGGCCTGCTTCCAGGATGGTGTAGTGCACCTAGCTTGTCAGCTAATAGTGGGAAATCTTGTCAGAAAGAACTTCCCTACGCAAGTAACAAGATTCATAGTTGACCTTGCAGGGAAGTGTGTCGAAGGGATGCAAATGAACTCGGTGAGCCACCTCGTCAATGAGTTGGAGAAGGACTGTCACGAAGCATAGGACCAAGGCTACGAGTTCCAATTTAGTGGGTTGTTTATATTAATAGCATTTGTCTCTTGGGAGATGTTGGAGGGAGAAACATTCCTTGAAGTCAAGCCATCAGAACCACTAACCACAAGGTTCACCACATTATGATATATAAGTGACATGGCGAAGAAATGGAAATCAAATGCAGTGTTCCATGCTTACTACCTACATCTCATGCACGCCATTGAATCACTCCCTCGAATGACCTCGAACACCTTTCATACCTATATTTTGCTAGTGAAGTTCCACATAGACTGATTCTTCATTTACATCACTACACGGAGGGATGAAAGGAAAGAGGAGTTGCAGTCCTATTACAGATTAACTGATGAATACACGGAGGAAATAACCAAGGAATGGCCAGTTGAATTCCTTGTACCAGTAGAGAAGACAGATCTTTCCATCCCCAACATCATCAAAATCCCTTTGGTCACCTAGACCGAGTATGATGGACCAAGAAACACAAAGAGACTGAAGAAAAAGGAGGAAGTGAAAGACATAGACAGTGAGGAAAAGAATAGCGCATCGTGGAAACTTCATCTAACTCACCTGTAGGAGGAGGAGGCGACGAAGTAAACCAAGAGAAGGAAGGGGAAGAATACAAACAAGATAAGGGTGAAATAACACTGCCAAAGGATACCCTTACAGAGGCTGACATGTCCAAGTAAACAAAGGGTTCTCTGCAGAAACCCTCAGCGCAAAAGAAGTCCTGAGCCAATAACCTCAGTCACATAATGTGCTCACCATGGATGATGTTTATCTCATCATCGTAGTTGTATAAGATGCTTCGGAGGACATATTGAAGTGACATGAAGCCAAAAATGAAACATTGTATGACAGGATTGAGAAAGAACTTAAAGACATCCAACAAGTTATTCAGTCGAGCCACACAGTTTTCACTGTTCCATCTTCAGTAGAGAATGTATAATTGGGGGATGATCCCACCCAACTACGCATATTAGCAGATGCCATCGAGACTCGACTTCATCGAGTCCTGGAGGAAAAGGAGTAGGCCAAAAAGTCCTTGAGTCAAGAAAAGGATGAGGCCTTAGAGAAAATTTGAGTTGCGCAACAAGAGATAGATGACCTTTGGGTGAAATTAGAAGAAGACAAGAAGAAAATACAGAAAGAGAACAACCAACTGCTTATAAAGAAGACTGTGGTCAGAAAGGCAGTAACTAGAGAACTTTGCTCTATGTCGGGCTTTGCATAGATGGAATAAGAGATAGCTGAGATCCAAGTGGGGAAGCTCACTGAGGCTATTAAACAGCTCCAAGCAATATTAGCAGAGCTAGAAATTCAAGAAGCACCAAGCACAGTATAAAGAATCAGGGTAGTGGTCTCAGAATGCAAGCAACTTAGTGACCGAAGTGCATAGAGATATGAGACACTTGAAGAAGACCTAGAGCTAAGGAGATTAGAGGCACACATCCAAGAGGAAAAGAAGCAAGTGTCAACTATGCAATCACAGTTGAATAATCTTGCATCCTTGAGAAGATGAAAAGGTTGCACGAGCAGTGCATAGTTCAGCAGCAGGTCACTTCCATCCAGAGTAAAGTGATGGAGGTGACATAGAGACTCCAGGAAGTGTAGGACGAAGCCTGCACACAATTTTGAAGAGCTCGAGGGACAAGGATCACAGTTGGAACAAGTGGTCACAATAGTGGAACAATACCTGGAAGGGCCTGTCACCAAGCAAGTCATTCAGGAGTTCACTGAGCAGGAGGCTCTGGTGAAGCAACAAGTCTAGGCAGCTCGAGCTAATCTTGAGGCCTTCAAAGCAATGTTTCCTAGAACAAAGAGACTTGGGACAAGTCACAGGTGATTTTTGGGGGCCTGTTGGCCCTCAACCAAGTTTTGAGAGAACGTTGGTCGTGTTTGACCATTTTTGGGACTTCAAAAGGATGGTCAAAGATGGAGTGCCCGGGTGAAGTGGAGATCGTAGTATCTCACCCTTTTTATGGGATTTTTGGGATTTTAGGGTTTATGTAACTGGTATGGGATGTTGGACCATGGATTCACCCATTTTTAGGCCCCTTTTGTAATGTATAAATAAGTAGATAAGACTTAGAGCAAAGTCAAATGAAGGTGTGGCTTAGTGCATGAGTAGTTGGATTAATGCATGAATGTATTAAGGCTTGCAGAGATAAGTGCAAGTGTTTTGTAAGTGTTTTGTACAAAAAATATGTAAGGCTTTGTGATTTGACCTAATTTGGGGAAGGAGGATCTAGCGAGGTGTGTGCATATATCTCTTCTTGTGTGGAATTATCTTTGTAGCCGGGTTCCTGTAAGGAGATTGAAAGAGACTATTAATGAAGAGAAGAGTTCGTGGACATAGCCCCAGACTAGGTATTAATCTGCGATGTGAATAAGAATCATAACTTAAGGAATACTATTGGTTAAGTTCTCTATTAAAGTATGTAATCACAGATCTATGTCCCAGCTAGGTTGTAGACACTTGAGTCCTGCAACACCCCCTGCCTCTACCTCGGGTGAGACTGCATCTGCTTCGCAGGTGTTGCCGAAAGGGCTGGTAGCTACGGTTTTTTTGGTGCACTATTGAAGCGTTGAACCATGGGTCTGCCCCTATGCAAACATGTATCCCCAGGGAAAGAGTATTGGTATGAGAAAATGACTTATCTCCTGCATCATGGAACTTTCCAAGAAAACTTAAATCATAGGGAAAGGAGAGCCCTCAGGTTAAAATCAACACAATATCGCCTCATAAATTAGATTCTCTTCCATATTAATTATGATGGGGTACTTTTAACATATCTCAAATGTGAAGATGTAGAGAAAGTTCTAAAGGAGCTCCATGATGGTCCTGCAGGTGGACATTTCGCAGGAAACACCTCTTCTCATAAAATACTAAGAGTTGGCTATTATTGGCCTACTCTGTTCAAGGATGCTCACACATACACTAGGAACTATAAGATGTGTCAAATAAGTGTGGGGAGGGAAAAGAGAGCAGTTGTCCTGCTCCAACCTGTGGTCGTCTGCAAGACATTTGAGCAATGGGGGCTAGATATCATAGGAGAAATTACACCTAGTTCTTCAAAACAACATAGATACATACTAACTTCCACATATTATTTCAAAAAATAGACAGAGGCCATCCCTCTAACTCATGTAAACAAAAAGGTGATGATCCAATTCATAGAAAAACAAATGATCACAAGGCTCCTTGTGCCTTCCATCCTTGTTTTTTATAATGCAAATTATTTTTCTTCCACCTTATTAAAAAAAAATTCTCTAGACAAAGGAATCCTAATTAGATACTTTGTAAACTACTATCCACAAGGGAACAGAGTGGAAAAATCAACCAATAAGAACCTAGTGAGGATATTAAAGAAACCAGTTGTAGACAATCAAAGGAACTGGCACATTTCACTCCATAACGCCTTATGGGATGATAGAGTAACACCCAAGGAAGCCATAGGGAATTCCCCATACTTTTTGGTATACGTACAAGAATCCATTCTCCTGAATGGGCTATATATTCCATCTCTTCAACTTGCTCAGGATTTGAGAGGACATCCCTCATCGGTCATACAACAAAAAATCGATACCCTCCTCATGCTCGAAGAAGAAAGGGAGAAATAAAAATCAAAGTTCATAGCTCATCAACAGATAGTTAAAAGGTGGTTTGATAAGCTTAAGGCTAAAGAGAATAATTTTTTAGTGTAAGACTTAGTCCTAAAATGGGAAAGAGAAAATGAGTTGAAAGGAAAACATTCCAAGTTTTATAATCTATGGCTTGGACCTTTCCAGGTGGCCAAGAAGATTGGGGTAGGAACCTATCAGTTTCATAATCTAATGGGGGGAACCTAACACCCTCTTGGTAAATGACCAAGCCTTAAAACAATATTTCCATTTAAAAAAAATAAATTATATATTTTTGTGTGTATTTTCACAATGTTTTGTTTTAGCTAGGTCGATTGCAGAATGCATTTTTGTTTTTGTTTCTTGCTATAGTACTTATGTGATTTTGAATATTGTGTTTAGCAATATGGTGGTTGAACTAAATTCATGTGATATGACAAACTCTATTCTTGACTCATCTCTCACATACAACACAAGAAGCGCTATGGGACCTACAGTTGTTTTAAGGGGTTCTCTATCTAACCTGCACAGATGAAAAACCTTGGAAAAGTGATGAAATGTCTGCCTATTCATATGGTAAAATCATAAGGGAAATCTGGTAAGCTAGAAAGGACTACATGTACCTCAGAGACAGAGCTAGCAAAATTTCACCTTAACCATCTCATTTTGAAAATAACAGATATCCTCCTCTCCCAATCGCTCAATGTGTTCTGCCAAAATAAATTCAACTATATCAAGTGAGATCACAGTAGGAGAGGGTATGCAGATAAATCCACTGAGGCTATGGATGCTCGTTGGCAACAGAGCAAGGTCTGTGACATTGAAGTGACTTTGTCAGGGCTATGGATGCTCACTGACAGTGGAGAAACACCATAGAAAGTGAATAAGGGTAACTAAATGACCTAGTGCCAGTGAATGATTTACTTGAATATTTTCAAAGGGGGCGTGATTCAGGGTTACAGGAAACGAAGGTGGAATAAAGGTTGAAAACCCCATAGGCAGGCCCAAATGCACCAACCAGGGAATTTCAAATGCAAGGACAAAAAAGGCTCTGATAAAAATCCATTTAAGTTATTAATCATATTTTGCCTCACTTGATCCCAAGGTAGGAACAAATATTTTTATTTCTCCTAGTTAGTTTCCATTTGTTGAGCACTCAACACACCCTAAAAAGATTTTGTCAATTTTTTTCTTTTTTGGGTACCACTTGATATTTTGCACTGTCTGATTTGACTTCATTTTGAGAAATGTTTTGTATTTTCTTATTCTCAAGACTCTCATCACCTATTCAGGTTTGTTTGAACTTATGAAACCCCATGACTTAAAAGGCCTTAACAGCTGAATAAAGAATCGACAGTCGAAACACTTCACCCTACACGCTTAGATTAGACATCGACAAAAGGAAGTTTTTGTTTTGCGACAAGTTTTGCAGAAGGTTATCACCGATAGTTGATTCCCCTTTGGCATTGGTAAAATACGAGGAGAATAGACATTAACAAAGAAATAAAAGATATCACCAATAGTCTATGCTTGACGTGCTTATCAAAATCAGGGAAAACCTAAAAGGATCGCAACAAACATTCTGACTACGCTTAAAGATATTGCTGATTGTCGATCCCCAATGCGTCTTCGGTATCGAGACTTTTTCGAGGGAGCTAATCCGAAGAAAGCACTTGATAGGTTTATTGTCGATCGCCGATCCTGGATACTTTTTAGCATCGAAAATCTAAGGTTTGTTTTATAATGAATAACTTAAGGAAATTCCTGACTCCGATTAGTACATGCGAATTAGTTCACCGGTATTTAACGCCACGTTTATTTACCATATTGGAGAACCATACGATCTAGTTTTACCCTGAGTAATTCTTGGTCCCTGGGTCCGAGTCACACCTCCGAGTTAGCTTTGCCACAACAACATTGTATGGTGAAATTTATTGATGTCAGAGATTTTTTGCACAAGGACATCAACGAAAACCTTCATAACACATCCTCGATCCCCGATCCACCCACTGAGAGAGTGACATGATGGGACATTTTAGCATTAGATACGATCAGATTTTGAGCATTTAAGGAGCCAATTAATACCAAATCCCGCATTAGTTTCTACTTCATGTGCCAATCAAAACAATCGTTTAAAATCACCGATGTACCACATCACCCCCCGTGCCTCCGCTGTCAACCCACGATGAATTTAAGTTGT
The DNA here is from genome assembly GCA_900067695.1 of Picea abies. Classification (NCBI taxonomy): domain Eukaryota; kingdom Viridiplantae; phylum Streptophyta; class Pinopsida; order Pinales; family Pinaceae; genus Picea; species Picea abies. The sequence continues at coordinate 6,608 of CBVK0102780453.1, forward strand.
AGAGATTCGGTGGTAGATTTGTTAAAATTTCACTCATCACCCAAATTGAATGGTTAATGTGACATGGTAAGTTCTTCCCTGTTTAAATTCTCTTGAGCCATTGTAAACAAAATCATTTTGCGCATAAGAGAATTCTTGAGCATCTGAAGGAGAAAGAAGAGCTACTCAAAGGTTGTATCGATCCCGTGATTGTCGAAATAGCCATGTTTTAACAAGATTCAGAGGAATGTATCCGAGTCTATGAATTTGTTGGTTGTAATTCATATGTTTTTGTCCCATTTTTTGTTTCATACAGTCTTTGAAAGTTTATTTTAGTTGCAGGAACAATGCCGCCAAGAAAGCCAACCACTAGACGATCGTCGAGGGCACCGAAGTTGAAATAACTAGAGGTGGGAGAAGGCTCCTCTCCAGGGGCTAGAAAACAATTAGAATACACTCCAAGGCCAGAACGGGTCATTAAGATAACACTGAAGAAGGTTTTCATTCATCCTCCGTCCTTTGGAGATACAGAGGAAAGCACAGGGTCCAAGATCGCACTCCTACATTGGGGAGAACTCTTTAACAAGATCAGCCAGGAGGAATACCCATAATATATCCCACACACTGATCCATATGTAAGAGTGCTCGACGATGAGGTGTTCCCGAACATCCAACGGTCATACATACATATGGTGGCAAGAAGAACCCCTATTTTTCTCTGTATTGAAGTCCTGAAGTGGCTCATCGACCACACAGATACACATAAATATTTAATCAACGATGACAACGAGGGGTGTGTTGGAGTGTTCCTTTCGGTGGAAGTTTAGAAATAATACAAGCTTAGAGATCCTGAGGAATGGTTGAACACAAAATTCATAGTGAAGTTATACGAATGCCACAACACCAGCCAGGTGATGAACTCATGGTGGAGGGAGGACAATAATTTCACCAACCGAAGCACTGGCTAGTACGGGATGACCAACTTAAGGGATCAATACATCTATTTGATGGCTCTCATTTGTCGATTATATGGAGAGAAGGACTGCTCCATATTTTTAGAGGCATGGATGCCCTTGAGAGAAGGACTGCTCCATATTTTTAGAGGCATGGATGCCCTTGGCTTACGCAGTGGTGATCTCCAAGAGTGGTTTCAACTGGGGAGTGATAATTTCTAAACAAATGAGCACCTATATACAATAGGCTCAGACGTCGAAGGAAGGAGAGACACCATATTTCTACATGGATTCATATTTGCTTGATGTCATGTGCACCAAAAACATCTTCTCCGACATGAATCTGAGCTGGCATGTCGTAGAGCTCCTAGTCCACATCTATTTTAGTGTGTGATGGGAGAACAAGTATAAAAAGTCTTACTCCCTCATCTGCGATGAATTCATCGTGATAATTTATTTTATTGTTTTTAAGAAGGAATTCCTGAGACTATCGGCTGGGACCAAGAAAATGATCTCCAAGGTAGGTCAATGGAACTTGGATGAGCGCGACACCTACATCAGGGTGTTCAAGGCCACCGTAGCACCACATCTCCTACTAGCTCATGTCCTAGACTGGATTGTAGTAGGAGAAATATGCTATCGAACCATTTTGCAAGGCTACAATGCCACCCTGGTCAAGGACAAGAAGCGGGCGTTCATAACTCTTTCAGGGATATGGATGCTTGCTGGCATCAGAGCAAGGTCTATGACATCGGGGTGACTTCGTCGAGGCTATGGAGGCTCGTTGGAAGTGGATCAACACTGTAGAAAGTGAATAAGGGTAACTAAAGGGCCTAGTTCCTATAAATTATTTAGTATAATCTTGTCAAAGGGGGCATGACTTAGGGTTACAGGAAACGAAGGTGGAATAAAGGTTGAAAGCCCCACAGGTAGGCCCAAATGCACCAATGAGGGAATTTCAAATGCAAGGACAAAAGAGGATCTGATAACACCAATTAAGTTCTTAATTGGATTTTGGATCACCTGAGCCCAAGGTAGGAACACATATTCTTATTTCTCCCAGTAAGTCACCATTTGTTGAGCACTCAACACACCCCCCAGTAAGTCACCATTTGTTGAGCACTCAACACACCCTAAAAATCCTCTATAATTTTTTTTGTTTTGGGGTACCACTTGATATTTTGTACTGTCTGATTCAACTTCATTTTGAGAAATGTTTTGTCTTTGCTTATTCTCATGAATCTCATCACCTTTTTAGGTTTGTTTGAACTTATGAAATCCCATGACTTAAAAGGCCTTAAAGTCTAAATAAAGAATCGACAGCCAAAACAGTTCACCCGATGCACTCAGATTCAACATCGGAAGGAATTCAAAGAAGGAAAAGAACCACTCGTGAAACCTCATTAACCGAGAACCGATCTCCATCAGCATCGACAAAAGGAAGTTTTTTTTTTGCGTCAAGTATTGCATAACGATATCGTCGATAGCCGATTCCCCTTCGATATCAGTATAAGATGAGGGGGACAAATGTTAATGAAGAGAGAAAATATATCATCGATATTCAATGCCCGACATGCTTATCAGAATCTAGGAAAACCTAAAAGGATCACAACAAACATTCTGACCGTGCTAAAGTTTATTCCCGATCGCCAATCCCCAATGCATTTTCGACATCAAGAATTTTTCGAGGAAGCTAATCCGAAGAAAGCACTTGATAGGTTTATCATCGATCGATGAACCTGGATAATTTTTTGGCATCGACAAGATAAGGTTTGTTTTAGAAAGAATAACTTAAGGAAATTCATGACTTTGGTTAATACACGCTAATTAAGTCACCGGTCTTCATTGCCACGTGTGTTTACACGGTAGGAGGATTGTGTTGAGAACTCAACAAACCCTAAAAAAATATATGAAAATTTTCTTTTCTGGGTACCACTCTGTCTTCTTCGTCGAGTGTCTACACGAATCGACGACCTAGATTTTCCCTGAATCACCTGAGAAATTTGGCATTGGCGAAAGATAAAGGTGGTGAAAGTCGTTTGGAAAATCAAAGTAGTCGAGTACCGACCTTCATCGACATCGATCGATGAAAGCGTTCCTTTCCCATGAATAACCTTAGGAAGGATTTCACTAAAGGCCGATCCATTCATTTTTGGTAGGAAAAAGTGCAATAATGAACACTACACAGAGGTAAGGAGTAAACAGTCAATCCTCGATCCCTACACCGGAGTGATGTGATGCAACAATAAGTTTTACCTCCTTATGTGTCAGACATGCCACATTCAAAGATGGTAGTTAATTCATAGATCATGCATTAGTTATTAATTCATGCCTGAATCAAAAGGATCTTTTAAACCCACCAATAAAGTGTATCTTCCCCCTTGCTTCCGTTGTCAACTAGTTAAGGTTTATTTGTAGAAATTAGAGGGTAATTTATTTTTGAATTTATATTTATTACTCATATTAACTGAGCGATATGACTGGTAGTACCTCTCTAGATATATCCTATTCGAGTCATTGTGCATGGCCCCTTTCTACACAGCAATAAATTCAGAACAAACAGAAGAGTGAAGCCAACAACCTGAAAGAAAATGCCCAAAGTTCAGTGAGTATTAAGAAGTTTTCATAACAAGCATTACAGGTATGTGTCTGCTAATGGTTTTCATGCATTTCATTGTTACGGGTCCGCACCCAACGTTTCTCTGTATTCATGTTCAAATGACATTTTAAATTGAAGGAACAATGCCTCCGAAGAAGCCTTCCACTAGGAAATCCCCGAGAATTCAGAAGTAGGAGAAGGCTCCTCCCCAGCAGTTGTGAGCCAATTATAATTCACTCCCAAGACAGTCTCTGTCATTAAGAGAATCACCAAGGAGCCCTTTGTCTAGCCCCCATCTTTTGGATATATGGAGGCAAGCATTGGAGCCAAGATGGCATTTCCTCGCTGGGAAGAAGTCTTCAATAAAATAAAGAAAGAAGAACCCCTCAAATATACCCTGCATAGTGATCCTAAAACAAGGAAACTCGACGATGAAGTCCTCCCCAAAACTCATAAATATTATCTGAACATGGTGGTTAGACGGTCCCCAGTCTTTCCTTGCATCGAGCTCCTAAAGTGGATAATTAACCACATTGATGCCAAAAAATGTTTGATCAATGATGATAAAAATGAATGCGTCAGAGTCTTCATGCCATTAGAGGTGCAGAGTTACTATAATCTCAAGGATTTTGAGCTAAATATGACTATTGTTTTCATCTTGAGTTTCTATGCATCACACGATACTATCAAAATCATGTCGTCTTAGTGGAGAGAAGAAACAAAATTCACAAACCGGACTGTTGGCTGGTATCCAATAGCCAATCTGAGGGAACCATACATATATCTAATGGCTCTACTATGTAGGTTACATGGGGAGAAATACTACTCCTGATTTTCAGAGGCTTGGATGCCTCTGGCTTTTACAGTCGCCATTTCAGGCACAGGGTTCAATTGGGGTGCCATCATCTCCAAGTAGTTGAGAACCTACATAAAATAGGCTCAGGTGCCAAAGGAGGGAGATATCCCCACCTTTTACACTATCTAGTATCTACTAGACATCATCTGTGCCAGGAACGCTTTCTTCGGGATGAACTTGAATCGACACTCTTTGGAACTCGCAGTCCATGTATACTTCAACGTCCTATGGGAAAATAGGTACAAAATCCTATATTGTTATCTGCGATCAATTTATTGCATGCACATACTTATTTATCTTTAGGAAAGAATGCCCTATATTGTCAGATGAAGCAAAGAAGTTTATAACCAAAATTGGCCACTAGTATTTAGATGAATGAGAAAACTACATCAAGGTTTTTGGTGCCATAGGATCACCCCACTTATTACCCATTTATGTTCCCGATCGGATAATGTTAGGGGAAATTTTCTATCAAACCATTCTACAAGGAAACAATGCAACTTTAGTGAAAGACAAGAACTAGGATTTCATACCGTATGGGTTTCATATTGGATTCTGTATGGTCAAAGATATCGTGCATGCTAAACAAATTGGTCTAGGTCAATTGAAATTTAGGTTCCAAACTGACCAATTTCACAAACACGATCCTAAGGGATTGGTTCTACAACACGCATCACAAGTATCATCATGTTGGCCCTCCAGGAGAGATGATCCTCGAGGAACCAGGTTTAGAGCAATGAGCCATGAATAATAAGAAACATTTATGGAGTAGACAGTTCAATAAAATAGTTGACACCTAGGAGGAGAAGTTGCATATGAATTGGATGAAGAAATATGTGATCCCAAAGAGGACATTGAAGTTGTTGGAACTCACTAGGAATCCCCGATACAAATCAGGGATCTTCTGGAAGATCAAGATGCATGAGAATGGGGTACATTGTTACTTCAGCAAACTGAGTTGATGATGAAATGGATGCAGGATGACCTGTATATTTTCATAGGACCTAAAGTATCAACTGTTATTCAAAGTATCCCGATGGAGTCAGATGATCATGGGTCCACAGCCCCCAACAATGCCCATGGGTTAGGAAAAACTGATCCCGCAACATCGTCGATCGATCCTTTGGAAGATGGGACAAATCAACCAGAGAAAAGCTTGGCCTTGATAGAGACACAAGAGCCCAATCCCTTGAGCACTCTTATACATATTTACAGTGACGACGAGAATCTGAAACCCGCTTATGGTACCCTAGTATGAGTCCAAGAGGAAAAAGGTCCCAAGAAAACCACTTCCCCTGAGCCTGATTTCGAAGAAAAGAAGGAATTACAAATGGAAATAGGGTCCGAAGGTTGTTATAAAACTAATCGGTAGGTGTAGACACTAACATATCTCCCTAGATCCACTTGGATCTAGAACAAAATAGGACAGGACATGACTC
>CBVK0102780454.1:0-13358 GCA_900067695.1 Picea abies
AAAAACATCAGATTTTTACTAAATTTTCAAATAGAGCGAAAACTTATGAACTCTTTCCCAAAGTCTCTGGTAGGAAAATGATGTCTTATTGATTTGACTCAATCATCCTTTTGAGGGAATATTTTTTGGATGGTCTCGCCACACCCCTACAATTTAAAAAGAGACACTGCATGGGGGAACCCTTCGATGCTCTAAGCTCCCTTTTTATGGACAACTATTTACCGGAAACAAGATCCACTAGGGCCTATTTTTGGGATTTTGAGATGAGATATTTTCACCCCTGCCTCGAACCCCTGAGATAGGTGTAGGATTTGTACCAATCCCTTCAGACCTATTTTGGCACAGGCTGGAGGAAGAGGGTATATATCAACTCCTTTATTGATAGGAGATGTCCTCCTCCTCTAAATCCATAGATTACTCGAGATCCTCACAAATGTTCACCGAAGACAAGACAATTGAGGGGGAAATAAAGGAACACAAAGCAAGTGAAGAAAATGACCCCGTCGAAAAATAGAAAAAACCCTCATAAGAGAAAGCTAGTTTTTTTAGGGATCCCATCCAATATTCACCAAGTAGAGATAAAGAGTTTATTAAAAAATTAATAGAGGAAGGTGGATCCAAAATGTTACCCAAGTGTGTCAGATGTTCTCCTTGCACTACCAAACCTTGAAGGCTTCCCAGGAAAGAATAATATCTCATATCCATTGTGTCCTTTGCAATAGGAGAGGATTTACCTGACATAAGATCACCTCCTGCTATAAATTGAGAGGGATGATTTTGGGCCTTTTCCTTCCACTGAATGATTTGATAAATATTTTCTTTACGACACCGAATGTTTTCTAGAATGAGTCATCCTCCACCCCTCTGATATCTACTAGAGAGGAAGAATACACTGACTTGCATTGTGGCCATATTGGTGGTATCCTTGGCAGTGGGATGGGACACCCCCGTAATCCAGTTTTTGTTTAAACGAATTCTCCCTTGAAATTAATTCTAGTTCTACAATTAGTCCCTCCTGAATATTGGGAGACAACAAGATCCTAGCTATTTCCATTTCCCTTCATTCTAGAAAGTACATATCCATGTACAGATAGGTCCCCATAAAATTCTCGATCTCCACAAATATTGTTTTGGTCCAAAACTCCATAGACAGTCCCGGAAGCCTAACCCAAATATGTGCAACATCCATCCTTTCCTTGTTGGTATCAAACATGGTTTTTTTTAGAATAATTGGGGTGGATTCTATAATCCATATCTTCCTAACAAACCAAACCACTTCCTTCACTGAGATGAACTTAAAACAGAACCAACCCCTAGTTAGGGTTTGAACCAGAGGAGCCATACCTAGGGAAGAAGACCAATATTTTTCTTCTCAAGCCTTTAACAATTTTACATTGAAACAATGTCCCCTCACCAGACCTACTAGTGTTGTTTCATCCATATCCACCACCTCATGCTCTGAAATATCCACCCCTAATATCATCTTTGATTCTCCTTTGGTCTTGACACTCTTATTTTTCTAGCTCTGTGGGGAAGATTGGTTTAACGAGTGTTCTTTTTATGCATGAGCTCATGACATTCTGATGGGACCTCGACATGTATTGATGTATTCATGTCCTCGAGGACCATCGAACCTCACAACATGTGTCGAAGAAACCAACATTGAATTGACAAAAGTCATTGCATCTGTAGATTCCCCTCTGTCACAAGAAAAACTCAGGCTCGGCTCCAAGGAAGGGGGAAATCACACTAGTTCCCCATCGAAAAAAATTCATCGTTGGAACAAACCCTAGAAACTCTAGATTCGAGGGTCTTGGGTCTCCAAAATTTCCATTACTAGGACCTAGTAAATTAATATATTATTAATTAATAAATTGCTAAAATATTACTATGCTAATAAAATAATACATTAATAATACATTATTAGAGTAATAATACATTAATAACATTAAATTTCTTAATAAATACATTACAAAAGTATGAATATATTAAAAAATAAAAAAAATATTAACATACTAATAAAGCAGTACATTACGTTAAATTAAAACTAAAGTTATTAAATTAATATTAGTATTAAATTATTATCATTAAATTATTATTATTTAAATTTATTTTTATTATTATTATAAAATAAATCTTAATACAAATAACCTTAACTTTAATATAACCCCAGTCCTAATTCTAATAAAAATAACCCTAACTTTAATCTCCCTCTAACCCTAACCCTAATAACCATTCACAATAATTGAAATGTATATAAATAAAGTGATAGTCTCACATATAGATATAAGAAAAAAAAATGATCATAACAAAGCTAGAATATGGAGTCAATAATAGTGAGAGACGATATTAAAAAAAATCATTATCGATTTTGTATTCTAAATGTTCTGTATTTAAAGGAAAGAATAATCCAGGTTATTATTTCTCCTATTGACCTCCATGTCCTCAAGACTCCATGCTTCATTAATTACTAAAAAAAGACAAGAACATATCATCAATATTTTGTAGCCACTCAATTTAATTTTTGGATTCAAATGTGACACTACTATGTTCATCATATGAAATATTATTTGGTATCGTGACTACGTGTCTAATAAAATTCCTTAACTCAACTCTATAGTCAAAATCTTGGAATTTAGTTGTCATCAAAATGGAATAATACAAAACCTTGCTTGTTATGAATACAAAAAATTGTATGTATGACTAACTATCAAAACAATTATTCTAGCATTGAAAATGGGCATGAGCCGGATGCTATGAACAAATTGTAATTTTTAAACAAAGGGATCATGTCTAGAGTAATTAGAAATCATTAATCTGATAGAAATACTAATTCAATGTTATTATTCAAAAATCAATTTAATAATAACATATGGTAGTGGAGAAGTCCTCGAAGTGTAGGATAGTCGGTGACAAAGTGTGTTGTTAAGGAACTCTGTGATGTTAAGTCACCAGTTCGAAACCTGCAGGGACAAAAAATCCAACCATGTTAAGGGTTGGTGTGGCTCAGGAAAGGTGTGATCTTGATTTTTTAGATATGTTAGTGGAGATATTAACTGGCTTGCAACAGTCATTCATATTTTCCTTTCTTTCTGTGACCAATGGGAAATCGGTTCTCCATTGATAAACTTGCAAAATCCAACAACTCCTACCATTCTATTTGAACCCTTCCAATGATTTTGGAGCCTCTCATGCTTCCCAACAACATTGATATTCTTGTACACCTTAAGTCAAACACGAGAAAGTCAAATATAAGCTTCAAAACCAGAACACCATTTTCTATGCTAGATGTACATTCCACTGATAATGCTTCTCTCCACTTTGGATGCGATGAAGCCAACGTCGTCTTAGTATTCATTGTCATGGTACTACGAGCATTCATATAATAATGAATAAATAGTGTACTATTACACAATTTTGCAACCACTCAAATTTATTTGCTATCAATTTGAAGTTGATCTTGTTGATTGTAACACAACAGGATTAAGATGCAACTGAAAGATCATGGTAATAACATTTCTTAAAACCACTAATTTTTGCTTACATATTATGCATTTTGGCAGTTTCTCCCTTAACCCTACAAAGAATATATCTATGAGGAAGGAATACAGTGTTCTCAAAGAATATGAAGCATATAGTTACAGTGATAGAGACCCTTTTTTGAAGTCCTATTGTTCACTTTATTAAGAACGTAGGAATGCACGAGGAAGATAGATCTCGTGTGGTTCACATGAATAAGCACGCACCCATGAGGATGATATATTATTGTGATTGTCATTGAGTGCTCTGTAAAGAGTTTAAAATAAGCCTAATTGTTTAAGCACGGTAACAACTAATTCACCCCCCCTCTCATTTATTCAACAATTGGTATCAGAGCTGGTTCCTTTTATCTATAGGTAGATCAGTAAGATTAAACATGTCAAGCCATGAAGGAACATCAATCAATAAGGTCCCCCTGTTCAATGGAACAAACTTTGCCTTCAAGAAAGTTAGGATGAGAACCTACATAATGGCTTTAGGTGCAGATGTCTGGGATGTGGTAAAGACTGGTTATGTGAAGCCAGTTGTACTAGCTAATAAGGATGAAAAGCTAGAGTTCAACTTCAATGCTAAGGCTATGAATGCTATTCTAAGTGGGCTTGCAGAAGAAGAATTTGTAAAAGTTATGCATTTAGAAACTACCAAAGACATGTGGGACAAACTCATTAGTAGTTATGAAGGTAATGAGAAGGTAAAATATGTCAAGCTTCAAACCTATAAAGTATAGTTTTAATAGCTACAGATGAAAGAATATGAAACTATTGGTAAGTACTTCCTAAAAGTTGAAGAATTAGTAAATGCAATGAAAGAACTTGGTGAAAAAATTGAGGAACCCTCTCTAGTTCAGAAAATTTTGAGATCTCTGCCAAATAGGTTCAACCCAAAGGTCTCGGCTATAGAAGAAATTAATGATCTAAAGGCTTTTACTTTTGATCAACTTCTAGGAATGTTGAAAGAATATGAAATGAGAATAGTTAAAGATAAACCCACCTCTAGAGAAGCATCATTTAAAGCAGACAAGAATGAGGATTCTGAGCTTGATGAAATTGAAGAAAAATTTGTGAGAAGACTAAAGAAAGGATCAGGAAAGTACCAAGGTAAGTTGCCCTTCAAATGTTTCAACTATGGTAAGATAGGTCACTTTGCATCTAAATGTCCACACAATAAATAGGATCAGAACTCTGAAGGTGAAAAGAAGTTCAAACCCAAGAGACTTGGTAAAAAGTAATTTTTTTGTGTAAACGATGATAACTCTTCAGAAGACACAGATAGTGACTCCTCATGTGAATATAAGATCAATGACTTTATGCCTATGGTCCAAGAGGATTATGATAATAAAATCACAGGAACTAATGCTCACAATGAATAAGTTGTGGTTGACCTAGAAGGAGAACTGATTAGTGCACTGGAAGAGATTGTCAGACTCAGAATTAAGAATAGAAAACAAAAACAATTATTGATACAGTTCAAGAAAGGAAGTAAAGAACCTGATGAATACTTTTTCCTACTAAAAGTGGAATTAGAAGAGGAAAAGAAAATTGAAGACATTCTAAAACAACAATTATCATAAAAGAAGGCAAGATGTGAAGCTCTGGAAAAAGTAGTGAAAACTAGGAAAGAGTTGGAGAAGTTTCAAGCCTTGTATCATTAGAATCTGTCAAGTATCAAATCCTTAGAAGAATTGGCCACCATTCTGAATCAGCGAAGAAACCCAAATCTGAAAACATGTCTGGGTTATGAAGAGGGATAAAGTATTGATCAACCAAGAAACAAAAAACCCATCAAGTTTCTCAAATCTACGACCTATGACAACAACAAATCTGTAGAAACAAAAGAATATAATCAGTTGCCCAGGAGGATTAACGAAAGATGTACCAAAACTGAAACTATAGACCAGAGAAATAATGTACTCTCTATTCAAAGAAATCATTAGTATGGAAGAAAATGACCTTCTCAAAGAAGATATCCATTTTTCAGGTACCAACGATTTTTCTATGGATATTGTTTATTCTGTTCCAACTTTGGTCACAAAGCTGTAAACTGTTCTTTAAAATTTAGATATGAGAAATCAAGTCATTCAAGGTATAGATATCTGCCACAACAAAGAATGAGACAACCAAGTAACAAAACACCACAGACTTCAAGTCACTTGATGGTTGGGAAAAGGACACAGGTTAATCATAACAATCGTTATGATCCTTTATTCAACGAACCAGAATGTTACATTTGTCATAACTATGGAGATAAAGTTGTTGACTGTCGCTTAAAGAACTATGAAACATATTTGAATTCCCCTGCTGAAAATGTCAAGGTTTGGAAGAAGAAAGAAAGTGACAAGTGTGGATTAGTGTTGTCAGCTCAAAGAAAAAAGAACCCTTGGTATATAGACAGTGGATGCTCCAAGCATATGACAGGAGACAAAGGTAAGTTTCTATCTCTAAGTGAAATAAAATAAGGAAACGTAACATTTGGAAATGATGCTCTAGGTAAAATCAAGGGTAAAGGAATGGTGAGTCTGAGTAATGGAAAAGGAAAATCCCAAGATGTTATGCTAGTAGATGGGTTGAAACATAATCTGCTCAGTGTAAGTCAAATGTGTGACAGAGGATGTGAAGTGGTGTTCACTTCCAAGGACTACAAGATAAAGTCTGTAAACTCAGGACAAGCGGTGGCTAAAGGCATAAGGACAAAAAATAATGTATATGTGTTGAAAGAAGATACAGAAGAGTGTCATCTAAGAAAACATGATGAGAGCTGGTTATGGCATAGGAGACTTGGACATCTAAACTTTGACCACGTAATCAAGATCAAAATTCTTGAGGCAGTAAAAGATCTTCCAAGAATATCAAAGACACAAGATTCTATGTGTAAACTCTGCCAAGTAGGAAAGCTAACCAGGACACAGTTTAAATCCAAGAGCTCTATTTCAACCGAGAAACCACTCCAACTAGTTCATATGGATTTATGTGGACCATCAAGATAGGAAGGCACAAGGAAATAAAAATACTTCATGCTGATCATTGATGATTACTCCAGACTTACTTGGGTTTCCTTTCTTAAGGAAAAAGCTGAAGCATTTGAGAAATTTAAAATATTTAAAGCCTTAAATGAGAATCAAATAGGAAATAGGTTAAAGGAAGTAAGGTCGGATAGAGGAGGATAATTTACATCAATTTATTTCAAGGAATATGGTGATAAACATGGGATCAAGAGAGAATACAGAATCTCAAGAACTGCACAACAAAATGGAGTAGTTGAGAGGCAAAATAGAACAGTGTAGCAAATGTCCAGGTCAATTATGAATGAGAAAAACATTGGTCAAACATACTGGGTAGAATAAATACACACAATAGTTCATGTTCTTAACAAAGCCCACCTCAGACCACACAGTGACAAGGCACCTTATGAACTGTGGTATGAGAGACCTGCTTCAATCAAACACTTCAAAGTCTTTGGGAGTAAGTGTTACATACAGAATAATGATGAGAATCTTGGAAAGTATGATGACAGGGCTGATGAAGGCATCTTCTTAGGGTATGCTACAAAAAATAAAGGATATAGATTCTATAATAAGAGGTTGCATAAATTGGTTGACTGTATTGACATAAAATTTGATGAAGTAATCCCAGTAAGAGAGGTTAACAATATTGAATCAACAACAAACTATATAGATGAAGTTGAAGCTGAACATGTCCAAGAATCATAACAAGAAGAATTTGAGTCAGATGAAGATGCAAATATTCAAACAGAATCAAATCAATAGACAAAATCAAATTCCTCCTCCATAATTACTCAAAAGAATCATCATGCAAGTCAGATAATTGTTGAAAAAGACAAAGGTGTACAAACCAGGAGAAAGATAATAAAAAACAATGAGAAATCACATATAGCCTTCATATCCATGGTGGAACCCAAGAACTTCAATGAGGCTAGTAAATATGTAAATTGGTTAAACTCTATGAATGAGGAACTGGACCAGATTGAAAAGAATGACACTTGGGACCTAGTTCCTAGGCCAGCAGACAAAAATATAATAGGATCAAAATGGGTCTACAAAAATAAGATGAATGAGCAAGGACAAATTGTCAGGAATAAAGCCAGATTGGTCTGTAAAGGGTATGCTCAAATAGAAGGACTGGATTTTGATGAAACATTTGTGCCCATAGCAAGACTAGAAGCTATTAGAATGTTTCTTGCCTGTGCTTGTCATAAACAGTTTAAAGTCTATCAAATGGATGTCAAGTCGGCTTTTCTAAATGAAGATTTAAACAAAGAAGTCTATATGGAACAACCAGAGGGTTTCCAATTGTTAGATAACCCTAACCTTGTCTGTAAGTTGAAGAAAGCTTTATATGGGTTGAAACAAGCCCCTCGTGCCTGGTATCATAGACTGGATATGTATCTACAAGACAAAGGATTCAAGAGAGGAACAATTGACAACAATCTATATATCAAAACAAAAGATAATGATCTTCTCATTGTGGTGGTCTATGTCGATGACATCATCTTCGGTAGTAATAATGATTCATTGGTAAAATGGTTTGCTTCTACCATGTAGTCTAAGTTTGAAATGTCTATGATAGGGAAACTATCATTTTTCCTTGGCCTACAAATTACTCAGAAGTCTAAAGGAATATTTATTTCTCAAGAAAAATATCTAAGGGAAATGTTGAAAAGGTTTCAGATGGAAGATTCTAAACCTATGAGCACACTTATGGTCATTGGATGTAATTTAAGAAAGGATGATGATTCACTTGATGTTGATCAAAGTTCATATAGGTCTATGGTAGGAAACTTATTGTATATCACAACATCCTGTCTAGACATAATGCATGTTGTTGGAATAGTAGGGAGGTATCAGGCCACACCTAAACATATTCATTTGTTAGCTGTCAAATGAATATCAGATACTTGAAAGGAACCATGGACTATGGCCTATGGTATCCTAGGACTTAATTTTTTCAACTATCAGTATATTCAAATGTTGATTGGGCTAAATGCATGGATGAAAGGAAAAGAACAAGTGGAGGTGCCTTCTTCTAAGGAGATTCCCTTGTATCATGGTTGAGCAAGAAGAAAGGGTCCATTTCCTTATCAACTATAGAAGCTGAATACATTGTAGCTGCTACATCCTACACTCAAGTATTGTGGATGATTTAGACACTTGCAGACCTAGAAGTAAAATGTTCTACACCGATCCCAATTCACTGTGATAATACCAGTGCACTTAGTCTGTCAAAGAACCCTATGTTTCACTCTAAGACCAAGCATATACTCATCAAGTATCACTTCTTGAGGGAACATGTAACCAACTCTGTGGTCTCTGTGCATTATATTCCATCCAAAGAATAGATTGTTGATATCTTCACTAAACCGCTTGCAAAAGCTCAGTTTGAGTATCTATGCGAGAAGTTTGGCGTGATCCCATTATCAACCTAAGAGAGTCCATCCTGACATGGTGATGAGTATGTATTGGTTGAATATTTGATCCCTCCAAAAAATACTGTAACACCTCAGGGGGAGCATCGTTTCTTTGACATTGATGTCAAAGGGGGAGAAAATGAGTGGTCCAGACTGGATGCTATAGATGGAGGTCCAAACAGATTAGCACATCCATTCAGGTTCTCCATCAATGCCAAAGGGGGATATTGTTGGCATGTTTACAGGTAGAGCATGCTTTTCATTGATGACAAGAACAACATGGTATGGTTACAGGCAAGAACATCACAAGAAGATAGCACAGGCAGAGTGCACCTGTCATTTGATGGCAAACAGGCTCAAAAGACATCGTAAGTCCATACAGGAGGAGCACACATATGGAGAACAGATCTCAGGCTTTAGATCTGAGTGCAGGGACCGACTGTCATTGGATCTAGGAGAACGTGCACAATATTTAAAGTGAAAGGTGAAGCAAGCTTACAAAATCCCAAAATCAGGAGGACCATCCATCTTCGAGTAGTACACGTGGCTACAGATCAACATTTCACTGACTGAAAGGTTAAAGGAAGGAGGGACCTAACTTTCCAACTCGTGATATGCAAAATTATGAAAATATCTGAGCCGTTGGATCGAGGACTAAAATGGGTCGTTAGATATAGGAGGTAGATCATGACAGACCATGTCAACAAGGATAGGTGGAAACCTACGTCAGCAAGGAAACATGGCGCAATCATACAAGGACAAGTGTCAAGTTGAGTCGGCATCTCAGGCCACTGGAAATCACAAATATGAGTGACACATGGCAGCCACTCAGCTCATGGCACGTCATTGAGTGACACAAGAATGACATCACTCCGTGAGTTTTTCTTCGGGAGTTTTAGCTTCATCACTCCCCCAAAGTCCAGAAGGCCAAAGTCTCGGGGTAGAGGATAGTCGTTGGATCAATGAGAAATATCGACTGTTGATCTGATATGGATCCATTTTAGCATTTTGTAGATCGAGAATTCTATAGGAAGGAGTTACTAGAACTCACAATATGGAAGGTTGTGAAATGATCCTGGTCATTGGAGCCAGAGGAAATGTGGCGAGCGATTGGGATTTTGTTGACTCGTAAATCAGGAAATTCAAAGGCAGTGTTGAGGGAATTTGCAATATGTGAGGTCACGACATGATCATAGCCATTGGATCACAAAATGTTGTGGACAGTTGATCTGGAGAGAGAAGTGCTCGTTTGATTGGCAAGTGGTCATAACTCATGGTCACATCGTCGGGAGTTGGAGGGAGGAGCTAGAGCAACCAATCTCCATTTCAGGGTTCACAATATGAGGAGTCAAGGAGACTCATAGGAGAAACCCCGAAACATGAAATCACAAAACAACTTCTGAATAGGTTGTGGTCACTACCTGAGGCCACATGTGAAAGGAAATGGATTAGCCAGAAAGGCTAGATGCCCACTGTGAAGTTTTTTTCCTCAGAAATATAGAAGGCACCAAATGCATAAATGCATTGAGATATTCTCAATAATTATCAGAAGGAAGTGAGTGTGATTGCCAAAGAAGATGAAGAGTCTCGAGGCAACTGGCAGTGAAGTGTAGACTCATCATAGAGTCGACTGACAGATGGAAAAGGGGTCGAAGACTGTTACAACAAGTGAAGCCAAAGGACCTTATGAGAAGTGCCAGTGATCAGGAATGTAGAAAAGAGTATTTAGGGGCATATCACATGTATCATGTAGAGGGTGCACAAAAACTATAAAAACGCATAATAGAGTAGAAAGGGTTGTTGTTTATTGTGAGTGATTCATGCAGGTAGAAGTATGAATTCTACAGGATAAAAATTGCAATAGAAGTAGGGAGAAAGAATGTATATCTGAGACAGAAAAAGTAGGTTGAGGTGCACATGGAGAGTTAGAGAAGAAGATCAGAAAGTTTAAGAAGAGGCAAGCAGAGAGATATTGATTGAGGTAGAGAAATTTAGTGTAGTAGAACAATGAAGTGAATTTTAAGTCTTTGAATAAACATTGTCTCACTGTAATAGAACACTAAAAGCAAGGATTTATATCTCTGGGAGGAAGGGAGGTGCTATGGAGGACTGTTGTCCTCTGAGTTTCAAGTGGGTGCTTGAACACTGGGAGTTGTAGCTTCCATCTGGTTGCAGCCAAAAAATTCAGGGAGGTAGGGTGGTGCAAGGGAGAAGTGTTCTTTGTTATACAGGTTGGAGCCTGTGTGACTGGAAGTTGGTGCTTCCATACAGTTGGTGCAAGAACACTCAGAGAGTTGGTGCTCTCGGCAAGTTGTATCTTGCAAAGCAGAGGTTGCAGCCTCAAGAGGAGTTGGAGCTTCCAAGAATGATAATGTACAGAATATAAAGATTACTTATCATATAAAGAAGAAGAGGTTTTTATCCTTTATGGGTTTCCTCAGGAAATATATGTCTCTGTGTATTTAATGTGTGTGATTGATGTTGATTGATTTAATGCTTACTTCCCTACATTATTTTGATTGTCATTGAGTGCTTTATAAAGAGTTTAAAATAAGCCTAATTGTTTAAGCATGGTAACAACTGATTCACCCCCCCTCTCAGTTGTTCAACAAATAGGAATAACCCTAATAACCATTAAGAGTGATGCGTTAATTATTAACAGTTGCTTAATGGTAATTATTAACAGTTGTTGAATTTGAAATTAAACAGAATCATACCTAAATGCATACTGATCCACCATTGTTTGGAGTAGATTAGAGAGTTTAGATCACTAGCATTAACACCATAGGGTAGCAAGTTTTAGGATGCCTATCATCCTCCATTACCAGTTCATGTCCAAGAAAATTCCCACCTAATAGGACAAGTGTTATTTGTGAAATGTAACCACATTCCATGTGTAAGAAAATAGAGAAGGTAATATTAAAAAGTGTGTTGTCTAGTTGTTCTACTAAATGGATTTTTTTCGCTTGAATCCGGTGATATAAATTTACACGAATCATTACTTTTTGTTGTTCAAAATCCATTTTTGAGTGAAGAAATGGATTTAGCATGCTGAAAAACCCCTAGGACACTCAGATTATACAGAAATAATCACTCAAATCTACCAATCTAACAATTTCTCACAGGATTTCTTAGAACATTTAGGCTACCGCATTAAAAAGAATAGGGAAGGTAATATTAAAAAGGTAGAATGATTTTTGTCTACCAACTATTGTGCCAATTAATTTCCAAATGTAAAAATTTAATTAAGATGTAAATGTTAAAAGTTAAGTAATTTTAGTTGTATTTGTATAAATATATTTAGTGACAATTGAAAACCTGGTTTAGTAATTTCTTAATCCTAAAAGTAAATGTGAAAAAGTAAACAACTTTAACAAATGCATTTATAAATGCTAGGAAGTTTTCAACATTAAATTTGGAAAAATATGCCAGTATCTTCAATTTTTGGCCATAATATTGGAATTGTTAATTAAAATATTGATTAAACCATCAATTCAGATAGGGAGACCTCTATATAGTTAAAGATATAGATTTATTAGACAAAACCCACATCCTTTCATTTACTTAGGGTAAAGGAAACTAGATTTGACATATTTTCACTTTCAGAGCCTATTTGACACTTGGCTGTAACTTAGGACCTAGAAAATAACAACCGCAATTTTGACATTTATTTACTTATATAAACTGTCAAAAAAATTTAGAAAATATATATTAATATGAATAGATGAAGGTAGTGGACTATCAAAAGAATTGGATGGAAGTTTGCAATATTTTTGAATATGAAACATGTAAATGTGTTCAACCTACACATAATAGATCTAGCTAAAAAATAATACATACATTTGCAGAGAGAATTGGAGAAAGAAGAAGAAGGAGAGAAAAGAATGAAATAATTCTCATTAGCCGTTTGAATAATGAATAATTTACACATGATATACTTTTTCTAACTCAATGAGTGTGCACTGGAGGAGAACCAATGCACCATAGTGGTGGTCTAGAGTGATCTAGACATGCACCAACAGTTACGAAAGTGAACTCCCACCTAGTCTAGTCTCTCAGGAAGTTACAGGAGTGAACTGCCACCTAATTGAGTTAACTAGTCAACTAGTCTTCAGTTAACTGACTGAAAAGAGAGTAGTGAGGAGTTAACTCAAGGAATCAAGGGTATTGTGCCATTATGGTGATGATACCAAGGCAAGGTCGAATTAGCATGGTGATGATACTAATGTTGCATGGTGACAAAACAAATGCATCATCTAAACTCAACTCAACTAGTCAAACTGAAGTGTCAACTGAAAGAGAATATTCTCTAGGTGGAATATTCTCCCCTAAAATATAGGAGACTGGATAATGACTAATTATGACTAATAAAAGAGGAAAAACCTTAGGAAAAATAA
>CBVK0102780523.1:0-37329 GCA_900067695.1 Picea abies
CAAGCTTTCGTTATGGGGTTGATTATCGTTCTCGATCAGATCATGCCGTCCGACTGAACGCCGGTCGACTCCACCGGGTTCTAGAAGGAACTGGAGAGAGGGAATATGCTTTTAGGTTTTCCTCCTCTCCTGGTGCTGAAGAAGAATTGAAGATGGAGAATCCCACTGTCTAGGCACTCGTTAGGTCTCTCCCACTTGATTCATGCATGTGTATAATGCCAAGTCTAGGGGGGTTATCCTTTTGTAACAAAAAGTGGACTGTACAAACTCCTTTCTACCCTTGACAAGGATAGTTAACCCCTGCTATATATAGCCTAACTCAAGTTACAGCTTGAGACTCTGATAAAAAAAAAAAACACCCACAACCCTGCTTAACCAAAGATTGACTTCTGTCGTCAGCGAGTTTGTACATAAATGAATTTAGAGAAGGAAGGGCTTTGGTCTCCCATTTCCTGCCAAACTATGTATATACATAGCGTTGTAAATTCATGTAGATAAATCTCTTGCTTGGTTTGATGAGGTTGCTAAGTAAAATGGTATTTTTAGTTGTGGTGCAGGGATGTCATAAAGCTTGATGAACATAGAGAATATAGATGGCTGAAAAGGAATAAACTCTAGAGCTGAACTTATGGGAGTTTGGGCTACAATAACTTTTGTTACTCATTTCCTCGGTCTCTTTTTGTCCATATTCTTATTTGGGGGCAAGCTTTAGTATCCTAACCTGGCTTGGAGTTCTTTTTGCGATATGCTAAAGATGATGATATTAGTCAGTTTTTTGAACTTTGAACATGACTATATGGCTGCCATGCTATGTATTGGATTGTCCATATATAAAGCATTTTTGTTAGTTAATGTTTTTGATATTGTAAAAAGTTTATATTATTATCAATATAATGTGGAATTTTCTTTGAAAAAAATTGAATATAGATATGGATATATATTTTTTCTTAGATCAAACGTTCTTTGCATCACGGACCTTTTATGTTTATTTCAGTGTTGTTTAAGCTCAATAGCTCAAGCCTTTTATTGCAATTTTTAAATGAATGGATTTTCATTGGCTCAATAAATGTTAAGACACCCTAGGATTCTTGTTTTCCCTTTACTTCTATGATTTATGATCCATGTAATTCGTTATGTATAAAACAATATCGTAGAAAACTCCTTTCTCTCTCTGTAAATTGTGAGTCTGTCCCACAACAAAAGTAAACTTAAAGCTGACCAATATGCAACCAAGGAGTAGTATTTTACAGCACACTGTAGAATATTAAAAGATGTCTTATTGTCATGGCCTACAACAAAAGCAATTTCGTTAAAAAATAGTAATGTATAAGTTACACTGTTGCAAAGGTGGAGGACAAAGAAGATGCATCACATTATAAGTTAATATCTACATGAGCGAAGCGAGTTCAAGTAAAAGTCTTAGAAGCATCTGATGGTTAATTTACATATGAAATGTAAGGTGTTCTCTGACTTTGAAGTTTGTAAAATAGAATTATTGTTTAATATTTTTTAGTTTGTTATTAATTGTCTTTAAATGTATATTTAAAAAATTGATATAATTTATCATAAATCTGAAGTTTTAGTATTTAATTTCTTATATTAAACATTTTAGATTTAAGATTTTTGTGATCAAAACATATAAAACTTTTTAAATTATTGTATAAATGTTTTATTATGATAAATTTAAAATTAAAATCAAATACTTATTATAATTAAATTTAAGTAATTTCTTAACAATTTTAAGGTTTTATAGATCAATTTTGGTTTTAATGGACATTAACAATCATCATCATCAACGTCATCATTATTACATAAACATTTCCTTAATGAATTAGATAGAAAAACAACTTTGAAGGTTGTTAAAGTATAAAATGTATAACAATGATCTTAACAATATTCGATTTTAAGTAATCAACAATTTATTAACCAACCCACTAATGATCACTTTACATTCTTTGGACATGGTATGAATAATACATATAAGGGAATACAAAGTATTATTTTTCTCATCCATTCATATTTTGTATGTCACAATTTATGGATGTTTAGGGAAGAGGAAAAGAAAAAAATTGTAGATGGAACTCCATCTCAATTGTTGGTATTCTAAGCATGTTGATCTACTAAAGTTTTCAGCAATACTAGTGTATAATTTTTTTATATATTTTTCCTCCTATGAGAGGCTTAGTGTCTAAGGTTGTATGAATTTTTTTAGCACAACAAAATTTCTCAGTTTGTGAAAGTGCTAAATCTCTAGGATTTGAAACTAAAATATGTTTTCATCCACAAAACAAATTTGATTATCATACAAATTCTTGATAATTGTTCATCGCTATACTTTGTGTTTTTTGTTTGCTATTTTGCGCTATTACACATCCATACTTGGAATTTTTTTATTTAACTTATCTTTGACGTGGTTCGAATTATCATGGAATTATCCCTATCTAAAAATTTTTGAGATTAAACTTCCTCGCATAGGAGTTCTTAGTCCCCAACAATTGTCCTAGCAGTTGAGGAAACTTCTTCTAAATTTGATATAAGGTGTACCACATTCTAGCCTATGGTGATTATCCTTTGATTTAATCAAACTTCAATAACAAGATCTTTGATAATTAGTGTGATATACTTCTCTTCATCCCTACCTACCATGGATGGTTTGTATATCTTCTCTTGGAATGTGTAAAATCTTCTTGATCCACATTAGCACATGGTGTAGTCAGCGCATTGACATGTTGACTTGGTTGAAGTTGGCACATTTGTAAAAAGCATGCTAGTGGCTAGCACGTGTGTTGTTGCCAACAATTTAGGGTTGACAAGGAACAAGAAATATGGACCTATTCAACCATTTGGGATCACCTTGAGTGATGAAAATTGACCTAACTAACCTATAAGTATAAATAAATGAGTTGATGTAGTGAGAAAGGAAATGATAGACAAATATATGTGATATATAGAAATTGTATGTATTGTGCCTCAATGTTGAAATGGTGTCTATTGACACAACCACATCCTGTCTTGGATCTATGTATTTACTTATGTGATGCACTTGTTATTTCTAACACTATCAAAGCATAGGTATTGAAGATCCTAGCATGGTTCTATAGTTACAAGGAAATTTGGAGTTTGTCACATCATAAGAAGGCTATGTAAGATATATATTTTCTTGAGAAGTAAAAAATCTAGAGAATGTTAGGGTCCCACCCTATCTTCCCTAGTTAGTGGAATAGGTTGTTAATTAATGTATTGAGGTCCATATTTACTAAATAAGGACCCATGAGATAATAAAGTGTGGAATCAATAAATGTAAGTGGACTCATTAATTAAGGTCTAATGCATAGTGGTGGATGCCTCATTTTTGGAGGTCCACTTGGTGGTTAGGGTTTTGGTTAGTTAGAAACCATATATAGTAGTGGAAGCTATGCAATCACTTGTAAAGTGAATATTGTTATATTTGGATCTCTTCTCATGTTGCAGGTTTCCCCCTCAAAGTGGAAAGTGAAAATTGCATCTACCTATAAATATAAATAAAAAATTGCTTAATGCTATTAATCTCCAATTATGGTTTGTATATCTTCTCTTGGAATGTGTAAAATCTTCTTGATCCACATTAGCACATGGTGTAGTCAGTGCATTGACATGTTGACTTTGTTGAAGTTGGCACATTTTTAGAAAGTATGCTAGTAGCTAGCATGTGTGTTGTTGCCAACAATTTAGGGTTGACAAGGAATAAGAAATATGGACCTATTCAACCATTTGGGATCACCTTGAGTGATCAAAGTTGACCTAACTAACCTATAAGTATAAATAAATGAGTTGATGTAGTGAGAAAGGAAATGATAGAGAAATATATGTGATATATAGAAATTTTATGTATTGTGCCTCAATGTTACAGTGGCGTCTATTGGCATGACCACATCCTGTCTTGGACCTATGTATTTACTTATGTGATGCACTTGTTATTTCTAACACTATCAAACCATAGGTATTGAATATCCTAGCATGGTTCTATAGTTACAAGGAAATTTGGAGGCTGTCACATCATAAGAAGGCTATGTACGGTATATATTGTCTTGAGAAGTAAAAAATCTAGAGAATGTTAGGGTCCCACCCTATCTTCCCTAGTTAGTGGAATAGGTTGTTAATTAATGTATTGAGGTCCATATTTACTAAATAAGGACCCATGAGATAATAAAGTGTGGAATCAATAAATGTAAGTGGACTCATTAATTAAGGTCTAATGGATAGTGGTGGATGCCTCATTTTTGGAGGTCCACTTGGTGGTTAGGGTTTTGGTTAGTTAGAAACCATATATAGTAGTGGAAGCTATGCAATCACTTGTAAAGTGAATATTGTTATATTTGGATCTCTTCTCATGTTGCAGGTTTCCCCCTCAAAGTGGAAAGTGAAAATTGCATCTACCTATAAATATAAATAAAAAATTGCTTAATGCTAGTAATCTCCAATTATGGTTTCGTTAATTTTCTTTCTGCAATTATATTTCCATCTGTCCTCCTCTATTTATTTGATTTCAATAGAATTGTTTCTATGAATATTATGTTTCAACCAACAAGGAACACCACAAATGGTACCAAAGAAATTTCATATGCTAATATGAGCTCCAATTTTAGAATTTTTTTTAGGCTAGAGATGTGAACTAATGTCTTTAAATAACATAGAGATTTGTTGGTCAGTGGGTAAACCCGTGGTTGGGAAAAAATACACATGGAAAACATAAGAAGAGACACCCAATTGGACACCCTTGCAACCTCTATTGGTACCCCTTCGAGTCGTATTGCATCAAACATTCCATGTATATAGAATTGTCTTCAACATATCTTTGGGTATATTGAAATACCCCTAGGCAATCCTAAATACAACCTTACATAATGATATTGACCATCCTGTCACTATAGAACACCAAGAACAACACTCAAGGTGATTATTATTGCATACTAAGGAATTAGGTAGTATTGCTAAGGGTATGGTCTAACCTCCTTAGTTGGAACTCTCAAATATTTTTTGAGTAATATCATTGGAAAGCCTCCAATATATAAGAGATATACAACACATAACACTTATGTGTCTTAAAAAGGACAAGCAATCAACACCATTAATATATATTTAATGGTTATTAATTTTTTTAATGTATATTTACAAAATTTATATAATTTATCATAGATTTGAAGTTTTAGTATTTAATTTATTATATAAAATGTTTCATATCTAACGCTTTTGGGATCAATATCATTATTTCATACCAGCAACTCAAAACATATAAAACATTTTAAATTATTGTATAGATGCATACTTTCATTTTATTATGATAAATTTAAAATTAAACTTAAATACTTATTATAGCGAAATCTAAGTAATCTCTTACCATTTTTAAGGTTCTATAGACCAATTTTGGTCTTAGTGGACATTAACAATCATCATCATCATTATTATTACATAAACATTTTCATAATGAATTAGATAGAAAATCAACTTTGAAGGTTGTTAAAGTATAAAATGTATGACAAGGATCTTAACAATATTCAAATTTAAATAATCAACAATTTATTAACCAACCAACTAATTATCACTTTACATTATTTGGACATCGTATGAATAATACATATAAGGGAATAAAAATTATTATGTTTCTCATCCATTCATATTTTGTATGTCACAATTTATAGATGTTTAGGGAAGAGGAAGAGAAAAAATTGTAGATGGAACTCCATCTCAATTGTTGGTATTCAAAGCATGTTGATCTACTAAAGTTTTCAATAATACTAGTGTATAACATTTTTATCTAATTTTCCCCCTATGAGGGGATTAGTGTCTATGTTTTATGATTTTTTTTAGCACAATAAAATTTCTCCATTTGAGAAAGTGCTAAATCTCTAGGATTTGAAGCTAAAATATGTTTTCATCCACAACACAACTTTGATTATCACACAAATTCGTGATAATTTTTGATCACTATACTTTGTGTTTTGTGTTTATTATTTTGCGTTATTACACATCCATACTCCAAATATCATGGAATTAGCCCATATCTCTTTTGAGATTAAAATTCCTCGCATAGGAGTTCTTTGTCACCAACAATTGTCCTACCAGTTGTGGAAACTTCTTCTAAATTTGATATAAGTTGTACCACATTCTATCTTATGGTGATTATCCTAATTATTTTTGGACCACAAAACTATGTATTCATCCAACTCTATACTAACTTCAATAAGAAACTCTTTAAGAATTAGTGTGATATACTTCTCTTCACCCCTGTCTAGCATGGATGGTTGGCTTGTATATCTTCTCTTAGAATGTGTAAAATCTTTTTGATCCACATTAGCACCTGGTGTTGTTAGTGCACTGACATGTTGACTTTGTTGAATTTGACACATTTGTAGCAAGTATGCTAGTGGATAACATGTGTGTTGTTGCCAACAATTTAGGGTTGACAAGGAAAAAGAAATGTGGACCTATTCAACCATTTGGGATCACCTTGAGTGATCAAATTTGACCTAATTAACCTATCTTGGGGATATCTAGTTACATAAGTATAAATAAATGAGTTGATGTAATGCACAAGGAAATGATAGAGAAATATATTTGATATATATATAAATTGTATGTATTGTGCCTTAGTGTTGCAACAAAGTCTATTGACACCACCACATCCTATATTTGATGTATTTATTTACTTATGTGATGCACTTGTTATTTCTAACATAATATCAAACCATAAGTATTGAAGATCCTAGCTTGGTTCTATAGTTACAAGGCAATTTGGAGGTTGTCACATCATAAGAAGGCTATGTATGGTATATGTTGTCTTGAGAAGTCAAATATCTAGAGAATGTTAGGGTCTCGCCCTATCTTCCCTAGTTAGTAGAATAGATTCTTAATTAATGTATTGAGGTCCATATTTACTAAATAAGGTCCCATGAGATAGTAAAGTGTGGAATCAATAAATGTAAGTGGACTCATTAATGAAGGTCCACTAGATAGTGGTTGATGCCTCATTTTTGGAGGTCTAGTTGGTGGTTAGGTTTTTAGTCAGTTAGAAACCATATATAGTAGTGGTAGTTATGCAATCACTTTTCAAGTGAATATTGTTATATTTTGATCTCTTCTGATGTTGGAGGTTGTCCCCTCAAAGTGGAAAGTGAACATTGCATCTAGTTCTAAATATAAATAAAACTTTGCTTAATGTTATTAATCTCCAATTATGGTTTTGTTAATTTTCTTTCTATAATTATATTTCCATCTATATTGCTCTAATTATTTGATTTCAGTAGCAATATTCAATTTTTTTCTCTGAATATTATGTTTCACATAACAAGGAACATCACAAGTGGTACCAAAGAACTTTCATATGCTAATATGAGCTCCAATTTTAGATTATTTTTTAGGCTAGAGATGTGAACTAGTGTCTTTAAATAACATAGAGATCTATTTTTCAATGGGTAAATCGATAGTTAGAGAAAAATACACATGGAAAACATAAGAAGAGTCACCCAATTGGACACCCTTGTAAACTCTAATAGTACCCCTTCAAGTAGTATTGCTTCAAACATTACATGTATACATAATTGTCTTCAACATATTATTTGGTATATTGAAATACCCCTAAGAGATTCTAAATCCAACCTTACATAATCCTATTGACCATCCTATCACTATAGTACACCAAGAATAACACTCAAGGATATTACTATTGCATAACAAGGAATTAGGTAGTACTGCAAAGGGTATGGTCTAACCTCCTTAGTTGGAGATATGGAATATTTTGTTGATTAATATCATTAGAAAAACTTGAATATGTAACATATATACAACACAAAACATGCATTTGTCTTTAACACCTTGCAAACCCTAGGATGTTCCTACAAACCTTATCTTTTGTATCACAGGAAATGGATTCCTGCACAATTTACAATATGAGGAATTTGGAAATTTTGTATGTGTTTTAATACTTAGAAGGGAGTAATACAACCCATAGGTTATTAAAACAAAAACTTTGACAACCGCCAACACCATTTTATGATACCTATGTTAAAAGAATCCTTGTGCGAAATTGAGATCCATGGTTTCAATATATAATAACATATTGCTTTTGTTGGAAATCTGGTTGTCATTGATGTCAACCCTAGAAAAAGTCCATAAGACTCTAGAAGTAATGGGTGTATTTGAAGGAGTCTCTAAAGTGTTCCCCTTATGGCATAGCTTTAAGAATCGCCCTTATAGGAAGACACTTTGAAGAAGTATACAAGAATATCTGAAAATATGGTTAAGTGGTTAAGAATCCCCAGAGGTGTGGTCATGAAGCATGAAGTTAATTGAAGAAAAAGAGTATGAATTACATTGTAAATGCATGCAAAAGATCCATTTATTGATATTCCTCGTCAAGCTATATCCAACGGTAGGTGGAACACCATGTGGTTCCTCACAGTTGAGGATTTATTCCCTCTTAAAGATGAAGCTTTGAAGTATGGTCAATAAGCCCCAGATCTAAGGTCAAAGAAGTTACATGTTGGCCCTAAAGTCAAGTAAAGGAGAATTTTTTTTGCAAACAAGAAGTTACAGGTCGACTCAAATATCAAGTAAAGAGGTTATTTGGAAGGGTATAAATACACATCAAGAACCTCTCATTTTAATCATTCAATATTGTGATCTCTTAGCACAATATTGGAAGAAAATTTTAGAGGGAACATGAAGTGAAGAAGGGAAAAATTACAAGGGAATATGAAGTCTTGTGATGGTGTGCTCTAAGGTATGTTTTTTAAAGGTCATCTTACCATTTTTTCTATAATTGTTTTTCTAGAATGATTCAGATGGTGAAACATGGAGGTTGTTGAGCGAAAATATCAAGGTATTTTTGGTACAAATTTAATCATCTGGGTCGTTTTACTTTTGTATATACACTTTGTGGAAGATAGGGTTTTTGACTAGTAGTGTAACTAGTCTCAAAAAGGTGTTCCAGGTAAAACAGTCATAACGTCTTCATAGAGGATCCAAATTCTGTGAGACAAATTTTATTAGAAGGAGTATCATTCGTAGTATTTTTTGTGTGAGTTTCAGAATCAGATATGAAATATTGAGCATGTGGCATGCTATAAAATGTTTCTCTCCAGAATAGGCCAGAATTTAGGAAGGTCTTCCATTTTCACTGTAACTATTTTTTAGGGATGATCCAAGGAGTGAAAATTGGACTTATTTCTGAGAAGATATAAGAGAATATTGGGTACAAGTTTCATACCTTGATTTATTATGGGTACGAATTTATACTTTTTGAAATTTAGGGTTTGTGACTAATCCAAAAACTAGTCCCAAACATGTGTTTGAGATAAAAACAATTATATATGAGTATTGGTAGGTCCAAATTGAATTCCACTTGTTGCATTAGAAGGAGAAAATATCATAATATCTGAGTTCCAAGTTTCAGAATAAGAAACGGAAAATTGAGCTTGTGGTGAATCATACAAGTTTTCATATTTGAGGTACAGTTTTGAGTAGCTTTGTATGCATATTTAAGAAGTGATGTTTTGGTTTATATGTAGACCCATGTGGACCCAGGATATTTGTGTGGAACAATTTTATAAGTGGACCCAGGTTGATGATGTTTATGTATTATTTGTGGTGAATCTTCTTTTGATGATGATGATGATGTATCATTTGTGGTGGATCTAGTTTTGATGATGATGATGTATCAATTATGGTGGATTATGATGATGTATCAGTATCAGTGGCATTAATAGTGGCATTTTTATTTTCCATTTATATTTCAGGGAGGGAGGAAGGGGAAAGGAAAGGGGGTTGGAGCCTCCTTCCAATTGGTGTTGGAGAATACAGGGAGTCATAGTGTCCTTCAGGTTGGAGCCTGTAAAATAGGGGGTTGGAGCATCCTTCTAGTTGGTGGCAGAGAATACGAGAAGTTGTATATTCCTTCAAGTCGGAGCCTGTAAACTAGGGGTTGGAGAATCCTTCTAGTTGGAGATAGAGAATACATAGAGTTTTAGATTCCTTCAGGTTGGATCCTAGAAATCAAGGTGTTAGAGCCTCCTTCCAGTTGGATCTGGATAATTTATGGAGTTGTATATTCCTTCAGGTTGGATCATGTAAAAAGGGGGTTGGATCCTTATTCTAGTTTGTCCTGGAGAAGTTTGGAAGTTGGTGCCTCCTGTGGATGTAATATTCAAGATATAAATTAAAAAACATTCTGTATTTTTCTCCCATTTTACTTTCCACATAAAACTCTTGTGTATTGTGCATATGTGGTTATATATTTATGATATGTTAAATGCAATCATAAGTGAATGGAATTTTTGATAACTTAATGTTTACATGTTATGATTGAAAATGGTAAAAAGTTCCCAATACCGATTCACGCCCCCTCTCAGTATTGGTTAATATTCCAACAGTTTTTTGTTCTCATATACTTGATAATTAAGTTCTCTAGTTACTTATGCCATCATCCTGGACATGTGTGAGATGTTTCAGACCTTCGGAGGGGGTTTCCCATAAGGTAGTCCCCCACATGTTCCAACTTCAAAAATTACTTTTAGAGCTATGACTTTAGATTTTTTTTTTTGGATATCGGGACTACAAACACTCCTTCACCGTTGGGCACTGGTGGAATTTCCCCTATTTAAATCAACACCTTTATTTTAAGGGTTAGTCATATGTACCTTGGTACATATCCACTCTCTTGATGGGATATGTTGGACCAAGATGATAGAGTCATCATCTCTCTTAGACTTGGAAAGATCTCATGTGATTGAATTCAGCTCCTCATCACATCATTGATATCCATACATGCATGTATGATCCATCCTCAGATGCAATTCATCATATTTTATTTTCTTCCTCCATTCATTCTCAAATCCCTCAGGTTGAGATTTCCTTCAGTGGGATCATGATATATTTGTGGAGCCCCGTTCTTGTTTAACATGGATTCTCGGGTTTCTTCCACCCCCTTCCTTCAACATGGGGGCATCAGTTCTTATGTCTTTATATCAGCCACAATTGGGATGTACTTCAAATATTCCCATCAAGTTATATGTATGTAACAAACTAATTATATAGTGTGGCCATGATTTTCCAACAACATGTTGTATTTGAGACTTCTTGAGTGTCTCATTATTGCTATCATGAGTTACCTCAATGAGTATGGGTATGCCTACCTCATCTCATTGAGATGATGTACCTCACTACCTAGTGACCCTTTTGTTGAAAATTGATTTTATGTGGCCTTTTCAATAGTTAGTCTCTTCTTTCCCATCCCCTTCTTTTGCCATCATTGGCTGGCCCATTTCCCAGTGAAATAAAAATAAAATATATTTCAGTCATACAACGTGATCTTAACCTCATACATTAGGGGGCATCTGTTATCACCCGAAAATTTTTCACCTAGCCCAAATTTCTAGGATCACTAAAATACACCATCTATAGTATATGCATCTCATGCAAAAATCCCCTTTTACACCCCATTTCACTAAAATAAATTAGGAAACCACTTTTCCTAAAAGAAAAATCCACTTAATTAAAGTTATACATCATTTTTATGACTTTTTCATCTTTATTTTATTCAAAAATAAATAAAATAATCAAATAATGGTTAAAAGTGATTTGGTCAAATAATATATTTTATTATTTTGACCTTATATTGTTTTATTTTCCTATCCCTCTTTTTTCTGTAGCTTTGTCAAAACCACAAAGTTTGTGGATTTTCCCACCCTTGCTGCAAAAACATGCCAAAAAGGTGAAGGGGAAATTGCACCACCAATTTTTTGGATTTAATCGAATAAAGAGGTTGTTTTGATCATTTTTTAGAGATGATAAAAAAAACATATTCATTTGATTAAATTGGCGATGATCAAAACAATCTCTTCATTTGATTAAATCGACAGAAGATTGTTTTAGTTAATTGATTTTTTATTTTCCAATGGTCCGTATCAATTTAGTATTAATATTATGCCTTTCTTTTAAAAACAAATTTTATAGGAGTCCACATGGATCAACCAAGAAACTAGTTGAAATCGTTTATGTGGATGATATTTTTCGGTTTTATAAGTGATGATACCCTTGCCCGAAACCTTCATTCAAAAGACGAAGCCGACATTACAGATAATGATTTTCTCGTTTCTTTCTTCCAAAGAACTTGTAGGCAGATTGCCAGCTATTCTCCAATATTTTTTTCATAATTATATACCTCAACCACCATGGTGTGTCTGATACCTCACTTTCCCACCAGAACGACCTTGTCGATATTTTTTATCTCGACGACAAAAATCGCCCTAGCAACCACAACGCTTATTGAGATAATTGTGGGAACTTAGAAGAATCTCTTTGTTCGAGTATTACAAACACATTTCCACAGAGACTCATTGGCATTGGCATTAAATGAATTTGAATCGACGTTTGGGATGTCCACCAAGAGCAGGCTCGTTGTTGATCCTATGGAATTGATTGGGCAGGAGATAGAGTCTCATTTTTAGAGATAACTGAAACAACCTCTTCATTAGATTAAATTGGTGGCGGATTGTTTTTGTTAATTGATTTTTTATTTTCCAATGGGTTGTATCAATTTAGTATTAATATTATGTAAGATTGTATACATTCGATTAAATCGGCGACAGATTGTTTTTGTTAATTGATTTTTTATTTTCCAAATGGTTGTATCAATTTAGTATTAATATTATGTAAGACTGTATACATTCGATTAAATCGGAAGCAGATTTTTTTTGTTAATTGATTTTTTATTTTCCAATGGGTTGTACCAATTTAGTATTAATATTATGTAAGATTTTTTATTTTCCTAGGGTGTCGTAAATGGATAAATGGGAAAAAACCATCAAAATGTCTCCAGACCAAAACATTCAACTCAAAATTAAAAAAATGAGTAGGCATTGGAAAGGTATTGAGGAGGAGAAGACATATTTCTACCCATAAATTTGAACTTAGTGTTAAAAGTGTCGTAGAAATTAATAAAGTAATTCTATAGCAATAAGAAAGTGGAAATTGCAACATGTGAATGTTCTAACTTTTCAATCAAAACTCAAAATAAGGCATGATTATAGTCGTTGGAGAGATGTTTAGGAGAAGAATCTATTTAAGAATCATGTTTTGGAATAATTCATTTATATTGTGCATAATTTTAAATGAAGAATGACTTGTAATCTTTTTACACCCCATTTCACTAAAATAAATTAGGAAACCACTTTTCCTAAAATTATTTTCACTTAATTAAAGTTATACATCATTTTTATGACTTTTTCCTCTTTATTTTATTCAAAAAAAAAAATCAAATAATGGTTAAAAGTGATTTGGTCAAATAATATATTTTATTATTTTGACCTTATATTGTTTTATTTTCCCATCCCTCTTTTTTCTGTAGATTTGTCAAAACCACAAAGTTTGTGGATTTTCCCACCCTTGCTGCAAAAACATGCCAAAAAGGTGAAGGGGAAATTGCACCACCAATTTTTTGGATTTAATCAAATAAAGAGGTTGTTTTGATCATTTTTTAGAGATGATCAAAAAAACATACTCATTCGATTAAATTGGCGATGATCAAAACAACCTCTTCATTCGATTAAATCGGCAGAAGATTGTTTTAGTTAATTGATTTTTGATTTTCCAATGGCCCGTATCAATTTAGTATTAATATTATGCCTTTCTTTTAAAAACAAATTTTATAGGAGTCCACATGGATCAACCAAGAAACTGGTTGAAATCGTTTATGCGGATGATATTTTTCGGTGTTATAAGTGATGATACCCTTGCCCGAAGTCTTCATGCAAAAGACGAAGCCGACATTGCAAATAACGATTTTCTCATTTCTTTCTTCCAAAGAACTTGTAGGTAGATTGCCAGCTATTCTCCAATATTTTTTTCATAATTGTATACCTCAACCACCATGGTGTTTCTGATACCTCACTTTCCCACCAGAACGACCATGTTGATATTTTTTATCTCGACGAAAAAAATCTCCCTAGCAACCACAACGCTTATTGAGATAATTGTGGGAACTTTGAAGAATCTCTTTGTTCGAGGATTACAAACACATTTCCACAGAGACTCATTGGCATTGGAATTAAATGAATTTGAATCGGTGTTTGGGATGTCCACCAAGAGCAGGCTCATTGTTGATCCTATGGAATTGATTGGGCAGGAGATAGAGTCTCATTTTTAGAGATAACCAAAACAACCTCTTCATTAGATTAAATCGGTGGCGAATTGTTTTTGTTAATTGAATTTTTATTTTCCAATGGGCTGTATCAATTTAGCATTAATATTATGTAAGATTGTATACATTTGATTAAATTGGGGGCGCATTGTTTTTGTTAATTAATTTTTTATTTTCCAAATGGTTGTATCAATTTAGTATTAATATTATGTAAGATTGTATACATTCGATTAAATCGGAAGCGGATTGTTTTTGTGTATTGATTTTTTATTTTCCAATGGGTTGTACCAATTTAGTATTAATATTATGTAATATTTTATAGGATTCAGCATGGATTATTATAAATTCTTGGGCTCATAAAACTAAATCTTATCCTTGTAAAAGAATGGAATTCCACTCAAGAACCTTTGAATTTTGACTTTCTCATCCCTAATGAAGTTCACATACCTGATAAGTTCCAAGAAATGTTTTTCATATTCATAGATGGTCATGTTCCCAAGTTTGAGTTCAAATAACTCTTGAATATTCTTTTCATATTATTTCTCTGACAAACATTTTTGATGAAAATATTTCTTCAACTTCTTCCAATAAATTATCTTCTCATCAAGGTGTTTAACCTACTTCAACCAATCCCACCACATAGCTTCATTTCCTTGAATATGGTAGGATATAATTTTGGATTTTACATTTGATGAGTAATTATGTAACTAGAAATGTTTTTTCATCCCTAACAACCATGCTTTCTAACCTTTAACATGCATATTATCGTCTGATCAAGTGCCCAGTGGAATGATGATGTTGATCTTTGATAATACTCCAAGACTATCTAGATCCTCCATGACCATCTCTTCTATCATGAGATCTATATGTTTCTACTTTTCTGGCAGTAGCTTC
Source organism: Picea abies (assembly GCA_900067695.1). Classification (NCBI taxonomy): domain Eukaryota; kingdom Viridiplantae; phylum Streptophyta; class Pinopsida; order Pinales; family Pinaceae; genus Picea; species Picea abies. The sequence continues at coordinate 15,068 of CBVK0102780523.1, forward strand.
TTGCTTTGTGCTTGGATATTGTTGAATTTATTATGTAATATATTCATGATTTGTAGTATCTCCTCCTAATATTTCATGTTTCTTTCATTATTGGTTCTATAACTCTGCACTTCTCTTTGCAAGCTTCTCATAGTTACATGATCTTTCCCATCGCTTCTTCCATTAGACTCAATCCCAGCATTACTCATGTCGACATGAAAATTTATGATTTATTACTCATCACTGTACGACCCTTGTTCATCATCCATATCTCTATTTCTCATATAGGAACTAAAGTATCCTTTCCTATATCTTTAATTATGCAATAATTGTTGTTAGAATTAAACATATTGAAAAATATTCACTAATTAGATTACAAGTCATTCTTCATTTAAAATTATGCACAATATAAATGAATTAAGATTACAAGTCATTCTTCATTTAAAATTATGCACAATATAAATGAATTACTCCAAGACATGATTCCTTAAATAGATTCTTCTCCTAAACATCTCTCCAACGACTATAATCATGCCTTATTTTGAGTTTTGATTGAAAAGTTAGAGCATTCACATGTTGCAATTTCCACTTTCTTACTGCTACAGAATTACTTTATTAATTTCTAAGAAACTTTTAACACTAAGTTCAAATTTATGGGTAGAAATATGTCTTCTCCTCCTCAATACCTTTCCAATGCCTACTCATTTTCTTAATTTTGAGTTGAAAGTTTTGGTCTACAGACATTTTGACGGTTTTTTCCCATTTATCCATGCATGATACAGGTGTAATCTTTCTCTTTATGCACATTTTTACATACCTAGATCCCAAATATGTCTCCATGGCTATATTCTATGGTTCATAAGATTTTCGTAGAATGATTTTGTGCCTCAAACAAAATTATGAGGAAGGAGTTATGCACTCTGGAAGTAAACTTGGGATGAAATTTTACCTTAACTGTTTTAGTTGTAACTTTCTCATACAAGCTCTATTTTTTGCATGGACTAGCTCATTGGATAACTCTCTTTCATTTCTTTTATTTATGTTGTAGAGATAGATTGTACCTTCATGTACTCTATTCTCATGGGTTTTGATTGCCTAAGAACATCGTTTACGGCCTCTAAGTCACCCTGTAATTTCATGACCTTCAAAAGCCTGAATAATTCATAGAAATTTGACTATTTTTAGTGTTTTTAATAGTCCTTTAATCTGAGTCATCGATATTAAATAAAAATAAATATGGACTGTTGATTCTCTCTCCATCGATGAATGACCATTGGAAATTTCATATTATAAACAAAACTTTCCCACCGATCTCCCTGATGCATGACATCAACCATCGACCATTGATGATTTCTCTTCATAACCCAAAATTCACCCACGTATCTTGTCGATCCCCGACTGTTGTTGATCGTCCATCGGTGAATTATTTTGATGACCAACTTAGTTACAATTTTGTTGAACCCAAACCATATATAATTGAACATCTCTTGTCCAATATTGAAACTATCGTAACATGGCATGACACATAGATGTTGACATGACATGACACGTCATCCTGAGGCATCAAATTAGATGATCTAGCATGACACGTGGATGTTGATGTGGCATGGCATGTCATTATCCTCTTTTCCTTCATTGATAGTCGACAACTTCTCTTGAAAGACTTAAAACACTCCACTAAATCTATCGATGCCTAATCATCGACCGTCGAAAATCGAAGATTTATCTTGTACCAATTTAAAACACATTAAATCTGTCGATGGCCAATCATCGACTATCAAATATATCTCTCGTTCAAATGAAAAATCTTGCCAAATTATGTGGATCTTCGATCATCGAAAATCAGAAATCCCCTTTGGATGTATGAAACATTCACCGAATTCTGCCAATCCCCAACCATCGACCATGGAAGAATTTTTTTGGTGAATTTTGACACTTATAAATTTTGTCCAAATTCCTCGACGAATCTAGATCATCAATCTCCAACTCAAAATGATCTCATCCATCAATTATTTTCCAACCTCCCAACGACGTAAATGAATATAGATTTTTGATCTATCTCATCTTCCCAACTGCTAAAAATCAATCTTAGTCATCGATCTAGTAACTTTTCCAAACTTCGAAAAGATTTCAAGTTTTTAAATATATTAAAATGAATCTAGGCTATTGATATTGAGATCGAATGCAATCTCAACCGTCGATTCATCAACTCTGCCTGAATTGTACAATGGTCATTAGAATTTGAATTTTGACCTTGGAGGTTGAATCTATCTCTACAATATGGCCAATCGAGGCCATGAAAACCTCTCATATAGTTTCGAGGAATTCGAAACTCGAATTCTCCCATGAATTTGGAGATCTCACTTTGATTTTTCCACCATTTTTCCCCAAATTTGTCACAGATTGAAGTACGTTAAAATGAATTTTCCCAGATTTTCACTAGTTCTTGGCCAATATGGGTCCAGTGTTGAACCAAAGGATCTCATACCACTCTGTAACATATCTATCCCCCAGTTGGGTCACGACACCTAAAAACATAATAGAAATTGCTTAATTGTGCACAACAATAACTAAACAAAATAAAGCAATGTTCAACCACATAAATATATATTTATATGCATCATTTTTCTCACAACAAGTAGTGTTTAACCATAATGACTTGGAGTAAATTGCACAACAACTATCAACATTTAACATAAATGAACACAACAAATAAGAACATTTATCTTATGAAATATGAAACCTGTTGCAGAGGATAGACGTTCCTCCCAACCATAGGATTTCTATTCCATATCTCAACAACAATCCACCCCTAATCTGGGGAAATGAATCCACAAGAGATGGTGGTTCTTAAGGCTGGCTAATGTCCCCCTCTCAATAATAAAACTCACAACTAATTCTAGTCCATCAACTCTCTTCCGCGCAACCTACAAAACCAAAGTGATGAAATACCCCTTCACTACTCATAGTCCCTCGTGCCTTTCCACTCCCCTTCAAAGCTTCCAACACAGGTTGGAAACAAAATATACTTGTTGTGATCTCAGGAATTATACAACTACAAACACAATTCACCAAGAAACAAAATGTGTGCTTCCTTGGTGAATTTTGAACAATACGTTACTCCTATGCATATACCCTCTTTCTCCACAAATTTTCAGCTCCAAACAACTACCAAATTTTCCCACAACAACTACCTTCAATCTTCAACACTTAGAACTCCATTGTTGGCCATAAATCTCCATGTAAAAACTACTCTCTATTCAAAAACATGAAATGTGCAATTCAAGTCCCCTACCCATACACGTTTCCTCTCTTTCTCTTTCTTTATTGAATTCCACTCTTCCCCAAACTGATTGTACTCATTCCCCATGTTCTCAATAACTATGGGATGTGAATCTCACACCCACTCTCTTACATGAGTTCAATGATTGGGATCTAAAATACTCAACAACTAATGGAAGGTTCATGGTAAGGATAATTTAGAAAGAAATGGTTTGGGTTCAATAAACATGGGTAAGCTCTCTCCCTTGGACCCCTTCCCTCTCTTGTGGGTACTTAGCCCTCGAATCTTCGTTTGTGTCCATATGCAATTGGCGATACATTTTATTCATTATATTTAATTTACATCATTTACATATTACATGGCTTTGGCTCTAGACCATATACTATATTTATAATATACATCACTTGGCTCTTGGCCATATACTACATCTACAATATACATCTCTAGTTTGGGGCTTGAAAACGAGGATGTTACATTGTCTCGTAGGAGGATATGAGTGCCTTATAGTGGCCTTTTAGACTCAGATGGGGTTTCACATGATCCACAGATGAACTCAAGATTTCATGGAAACTTTTATAAGGCATCTTGAAGTTGTATGAAACACCACCTTTCATTGGCTAATTGACATTGATATTTTCCAGCTCCCTCTTCGCTCTCACGCTTATCTCTACTAAGAAATTTTATTCTCTCATGCGCAGTGTCAATCCTGATATCTATATAATCCAAAAGATCTCTTAGTTGCTCAATGGTTAAAAAAAATGAAACATGTATCCCAAAGATTCGTATCCATGTCTTTGTTCTCCTTCCTCTCGGTGCTCAATTCAACTTTCAACTTCTTTATCCTATGCTCCAAGAAGTTGGTGTTATTAAGATTCATCTTATCTTGCTCTTCCTTTGAAAGGTTTATATATCTCTCAACTATATCAAGAGATTTTGACTTCCCTGGCCAGACATCAAGATGGTCTGATGTAGTTTGTTGGTCCATTTGCGGGCCAAAACACACCATGCACGCCTCCAATCCACACAAAATGCTTATCTCCTTTACCTTCTTCTCCCATCCTTTCTTTCACTTTGTGAATGTTATGTTCCTTTAAGTGTCTCTTGGTATCCATTTTATCAGAATCTTATCCCGACCCATCTGCTTCTACAAAATAAAATTCAATTATTGGTGGTGATTCATGATCAAATGGTTAATTAAAACACTTTTTATGCTCTCACGCACCTTATTGTATTGTGATCAACAATACATTCCAAGCACTTTCAATGCTCAAACACCTTATTTCAATCAACAGAGTTAACTCTACTGCATCCACCACATACTGATGAAACTCTCATGGGCATTGTCTGTCTTAACATAGAAGACTGGTAGAAGTCCTGACAGAATAAACTCCTCTGTAATGGGAATCTAAGCATAATATATAGCCCACTTTCTCAACAAATCTACATTTATATCTTAAAAAAAAATCACAAAAGATAGCAAACAAAAAGCAATTGATTCATTGAAATTCAAAAAGATCAAACATCTAATTTGAATGTAAAATATCTCATCACACAAATCATTGTAAACATTAATGGAGATAATGGTAGAGTTGAAAAGAACAAGAACTCACCCAAGCATCCATCAAAGAGTTTTACCTTGCAGGAAAAGAAATTCGCTTCCACAATATGGATGCTCTGACATTAAATCTATCTCGGACAGAAGTTGAACATCCTGTTGGTCGGGTACGGTTCTAAAGAATGTGTTTGTGAAGAGAATACACCCTTGACCTGCACTAGATCCGGAAGAGAATAGACACCACTGTAATAAAATTCTTGTGGAGAGCCACCTGTGAAGATAGAGAAGGTTTTGTCCAGTTCCATGAAGGAAATACAAAGAATCTATTCGATTTTGTGAACGAAGAAATGGAATCCAAGAGAAGGGATTCCAGACAACGAAGAAAAGTACAAGAAGAAAATTGATTTGAATAATGTTTGCATTCATTTAGTTGCTTCTCCAATTACCTTTGCGATTAGAATCCGACGACTAATCCCATCCCTGCCGGAATGTAACTCAAGTTTCCCATTGCTTTTGTTTTTGTGACCAGAAATCCAATGAGCCAATTCCATCCTGATGTAACTAAACTGGCTGCTACTTTTGTAAGGGATAAAAATAAGAATTTTAAGAAAACAGAAAAAAATAAGGGAAAAACAGAAAAATATTATGAAAATGAAAGTTGTGTCTTCTCTTGCAAGTGGGAGATGTCTACCAGGAGAGAGGTACTTAGTGGCATGCACATTTGTAGTTGGTCAAGTTGGAGGATGGGCCCACCAAAGCCTTATTCAATCCCCTAACCAGCAAGGAGATCATAAATTCCATCATTTACTACAAAACTCCTTAGGAAAGACAAAAAAAAAAAAAAAAAAAATATTGAGCATAAAAAAAAAAAAAAAAAAAAAGATATTGAGCATAAAATCATGTATCACTATCACATGGTTTCCAATCATAGGGCCTTTCCCTAGAGTAGAGAGAGGCTACCTGGAAATGTCTTCATGTGGTGCCCTGTAAGCTTTCTGAAAACAACAGGCTTGTGAATTATCCCTAACCTTGGATGAACTAGTTGCAACCCTTCAAGAGATGGGAGATAACCAATCGCTTGGGCTTGATGGCTTTCCATGAAAATTTTACAAGGCTATGTGGGATTTTGTTGGCCCTAATCTTCAATTTTTTTACAAGGAAGCCCTAAGCCAAGGTTCTCTTAGGGGGGTTAACAATGGGATTATCTGGTTTATCCCAAATCCGAGGAATCCTAATTTCATCACCAATTAACATCATATTAGTTTGTTCAACACCCTCTATAATATTTTGGTTAAATTTCTCACACTATGGTTGAAACAAACTCCTCCTAAGATCATATATCATGAGAATACATGATTCATTCAAGAATAGTACATTCTTGACTATGTTATTTTTGTTTGGGAGGGAATGGATTAGGCTCATTGTGCTAGCTTAGAGTCTATGTTCATCAAAACTGACTTTGAAATGCCTATGCCTGAGTTGAGTGACCCTTCATTTTGGCCATTCTTAAGCCCTTAGGGTTTGGACCAAATTGTATTAACAATGTAGAAACCTCTTTTTCCAACGCCTTAGCATGTGTATTTATCAATAGGTGCAAGACCAAGGAGATAGGGTCGTTTAGATCCATTTAGTAAGGATGTCTGCTAACTCCCTTGTTGTATGTTATGGTCGTTGAAGCTTTGGTCTACCTTCTCAACTCTCAGGTGACTCTATGACAGATTTCGGGGGATTCCCTTGCTAGATCCTAATGGGGGCTAAATTGTCAATGGCCATTTTATTGATGACTCTTTCTTGGCCATCAATGAAAACCATCTATCCTGGAAAATTACTATGGATTGCCTTGATGTGTCTTTGTGTTTCTTTTGGTTCCAACATTCAATCAACAACTAATGGAAGGTTCATGGTAAGGATAATTTAGAAAGAAATAAGAAATGGGTTTTGGTTTAATAGAAATGTGTAAAATCTCCACCCATTGGACCCCTTCCCTCTCTTGTGGATACTTGGCCCCCAAATCTTTGTATGTGTCCATATGAAACTAGCTATACATTTTGTTTATTATATTCAATTCACGTCATTTACATATTACATCTCTTTGGCTCTTGGCCATGCATTACGATTACAATATACATCGCTTTAGATCTTGGCCTTGGTCTCTTTTGTTCTATCCTCTCCTAGAATATTACAATTTTTCTCTACTTCTCTTGAATAACCCCATTACCATTATTAGGAGAAGTTATTATTTATTCTAGTTGGCATCCCCCACCATGATTCCAATTGGATAGTATGTCTCCTAGCACGCTGGTTTGATTTTTTATACCCTCCACTCAGACATTAAAAATCCTACCTTTTCTTCCTAATTAGTCTGATAGGCATTGTTAGAAGGATTTCCCCACTCCTGGTTGGTCTCCCCCACCGAGATTCTAATTGGGTTTTATATCCCTAATTCCAATGGTGATATTTTTTCGATCCCCCATTATGATCTTATAAATCTTACCTTTTTCTCTTGAATAACCCCTTTGGCATTATCAAGAGACATTTTCCCCTTTCCAGTTGGCTTCCTTCATATAGATTCCAACCAAAAATTATGTGTCTAGCCACAACAATTTGATTTTTTCTATCCTCCTTATGGATATTACAAATATGATCTATTCTCCATGCCATCCCCTTTGGAATTATTAGGGAAGCCTTGTACTTCACATTTACTCAGTTCATACTTTGGAAACATTCATATGTTTCCCTTGTTCACAACATCAGATATGAGTCATTGTTGTGTCCCATGGTTCACACAGTTTCCTATTATAGTTTTTCAACACCTCCATTTGTTATACCCATCACATATTACCCAGATATCAATCACCACATGTCCCTCTAATGTCTTTGACTAACATTATTCCCAGTCATTAACCATTCTTTTTAGAATGTCTTTAGTTTCTACCAGGTTAACCCTACATTTATGCTCTAAACAAGAGAATTTATGAGTCCTTCTCTCTTTTCCTTCCATCTATTCCTAGTGTTATTACTTGTTCGTCCCATTATGATTGTCACCTCATACTATTGGTCCTTGGGAGTTTCCTTTTCATTGGTTCTAGTGGGCCTTTCCCTATCAACTTCAACACTTGTATTATAGGAGTTTGACTTAGAGGATTGTTTCCTTTGGATTCATCATCTCCATTGGTTATTTGGTTTTTTTTATGTGTTAAAACTCAACTACAATTTGCATGTTTGAGACTCATATACTTGATATTTAAGTTCTCTAGTTACTTAGCCATCATCCTGGAAATGTGTGAGATGATTCAGACCTTGGGAGGGGGTTTCCCTTAAGGTAGTCCCCCACATGTTACATCTTCAACAATTACTTTTAGAGCTATGAATTTATATTTTTTCTTGAGATATTGGGCCTACAGACACTCCTTCATCGTTGGACGCTAGTGGCACTTCCCCTATTGAAATCAACACCTTTATTTTAGATTTTGGTCATATGTACCTTGGTACCTATCCACTCTCTTGATGGCATACCTTGGACCAAGATGAGAGAGTCATAAACGCTCTTAGACTTGGTAGGATCTCACGTGATTGACTTCATCTCCTCATCGCATCATTGAGACACTTTTATTTTAGGATTTAGTGATATGTACCCTAGTACCTATCCACTCTCTTGATGGGATACCTTGCACCAAGATGAGTAAGTCATCATCGCTCTTAAACTTGGTAGGATCTCACATGATTGACTTCAGCTCCTCATCACATCATTCAGATTCGTACATGCATATATGATCCATCCTTAGATGCAATTCATCATATTTTACTGGATTCATCTAGTTGTTATCAAAGCCCTCGGGTTGAGATTTCCTTCAATGTGCTCGTGATAGATTTGTGGAGCCCCATTCCTATTTAGCATGGATTTTTGGGTTTCTTCCACCGATTTCTTTTAGCATGGGGGCATCGGTTCTTATGTATTTATATAAGCCACACTTGGGACGTACTTCAAATATTCCCATCAAGTTATATCTATATGACATATTGATTATATAGCCTTGCCATGATTTTCCAACATAATGTTGTATTCGAAGCTTCTTGACTATCTCACTGTTGTTACCATGGGTTACCTCAACGAGTATGGGTATGCCTACCTCATCTCATTGAAATGATGTACCTCACTACCTAGTGACCATTTTGTTGACAGTTGATTTTTTTTGGCCTCTTCTTTCCCATCCCCTTGTTCTCCATCATTTGTTGACCCATTTCCTAGTGAAAGAAAACTAAAATGTATTTCAGTCATACAACATGATCTTAACCTCATACACTAGGGGGGCATTTGTTATCACCAAAAAATTGCTCACCTATACCAAATGTCTTGGCTCACTAAAATACACCATCTATAGTATATGCATATCATGTCAAAATCTCCTTTTACATCCCATTTCACTAAAATAACTTAGGAACCCACTTTTCCTAAAATTACTTTCACTCAATTAAAATTATACATCATTTTTATGAATTTTTCCTGTTTATTTTATTCAAAAACCTAAAATAATCAAATAATGGTTAAAAGTGATTTGGCCAAATAATATATTTTATTATTTTGACTCTATCTAAGATAGCAACTATTTTTCTTATAAACTAAAAAGGTTTTCCCCATTTCCATATCATAGATCACATGAAAGAAATGAATTGTTGCCGAAATTCCCATTTAATTTTTGGTTTCATTTCACCATCACTTTTATCCATGAAAGAGAACAAGCATGGCCATTTACCACACACTTAGGAAAGAATAAGAGCCCTCTAATGGAGAGGCCACTAGAGGATTCCAGTATTTGTAGGTTTTTCTCCACATGTGTATTTATATTCACTCTGGTTATTGGGTATGATATTACATTGATTCTTTATTTCTATTGTTGTTCATGTCTTTTTTATGTTGCATGATTTTTACTCTCATTGGATAACATAGATCTAGGGATTCACTTCTTAGAAAACTAGGGTTTGTTGTTTTCTATCCCTCTTTTGTCTGTAGCCTTGTCACAACCACAAAGTTTGTGGATTTTCCCACCCTTGTTGCAGAAACATGCCAACAAGGTGAAGAGGAAATGACACCACCAAGTGTAAGTGCACTAGAAGGGCCATGTATAAGGAGCATCTACATTGAAGATTTAGATGCTCCTTACATGGCCCTTCTAGTGCACTTGCACTTGGTGGTGTCATTTCCACTTCACCTTCCATTATACTAATCATAGTCAAACCTATGGTTAGTAAAGTAGTAGGTGAAGGGGAAACAACACCACTGTATGCAAGCACAATAGAAGGGTTGGGTACAAGTGCATGCAAGAACAATAGAAGGGTCGGGTACAAGTGCATCTGAATCTGTAGTGCACTCAAGCATTAGATATTGCAACCAATGATTGCAATCACCAAGTGTCAAACTAATTAGATTCATTATTTAATGATAACATACAATGTTTCTAACTTAGGAATGCTAATAATAATTATGTTGAATTAAACTTGACTTAGTAAAAGAGTCAAATAAATAGATTAACAATGATAGTTTTCAAACTCACTCTTTTAATAACTAGTGATATTGTGCCCATAAATTACATGTAATGAAACTAGCAAAAAAATTATAAAAACATTGTATGATCCAAATAGAAATTAACTTAACTTAAGAAAACAGGTTACATGTCAATATAAAACATTACAACATTACTTTCGAGAATCATTACTTTCGAGGATCTTACCTCATAAATATAAAACATTACTTTGAATACATGCTCGAACAGGAAAATTTTGACAACATTATTAACCATCGACATCGTGTGTCTTCCAAACTATAGTAATTTTGACAACATCAAGAAACCTACGATATAATTCCAAAAAAAAATAATAATCAAAGTAATATAAAACAATAGCAATTGAAAAGTGAAATATCATGTACGTACAAAATTGAATTCTTAATATACACTTCACCAATAATAATATTCAAACAAGACGGCAAGCATAGCGACACACTAAGGTTCATCAAACTAATAGGGCCATCCCTACTGCAATGGCACTTATTTCAATTAATAGGGTCTGTTTTTGTTTATTTATATTAATAGAAATGAATATTTTTATAAATTTTATTTAAATTAATAAAATTAATATTTATATAATTATATTTTTTTTAAATGAATGAATTAATAATATTTTTAAATAAGTGCAATTGTATAAATATTTAGGTATTGATTATAATTGTTATTTTAAATAGATATATAATCTCATAAAATGATAATTGGTTGTTGGGTCTTAAATAAATGTAAAAATGATGGACTCTCATATAAGTATTTAGGTAATCATTATAATTGTTATTTGAAATAGAGATTTAATCTCATAAAATGATAATTGGTTGTTGGGTCTTAAAAAAAAATATAAAAATGATGGAAATAGATATCTAATCTCATAAAATGATAATTTGTTGTTACGTTTTAAAAACAAATATAAAAATGATAGACTCTTAAATTAGGATATGAAATTTTTTATTTTCTACATTTAATTTTATTTTATTTTTTTTAACTTTAATGGTTATAAAGTTTATATTTACAACATTCTTAGGAATACAATGAAGAAAATCCAAAAGTACTTTATAATTTTAAAATAAAATTTAAGGTTTTTAATTTCATTTTTTTTTATTTCAAATGCATGTATTTCCATGAAATGTAAAGCCATAATTTGATTTTTAAATTATAAATATATATTTTTAAAATAAAGATAGATAGACTTTTCATTAATTTTAATATGAATAGTGGTCATCATTAAAATATAAAAAAGTTAAATTAAAGCATTTGAAACTTAATTTAAATATTTAAGATAAAAATAGCTAATCAAAAATATAATATTAATAATATTAAGTCTTTCTTAAGTTGAACTAAAGCGTTTGAAGCTTAAATTAACTATTTAAGAAAAAAATAGCTAATCAAAAATATAATATTAAGTCTTTCTTACTATGGATTATAAATAAATTCATAAGCAAATCAAAAAATTATTAATAAAATAAAGTTAATATAAGACCAAAATTTTATTAATCTTATTTTGACTCATTAAAAATATATTTTGGGCATTTTAAATTTAAAGAAAGAAATAAATATTTCCGAAACCATTATCCAAAGAAAGTTAAAATATTATAAAAATATTATAAATCCTAATTTACTCATGAAAATTATTCTTTCTAAAAATTGTAATTTAAAAAATAAAATAAATGTGGCCAAAATAAGATGGTTACTTTTTATTTTTATAGTAAATATGATGGTTAATCTAACCCAAAATACATTTCAATGAACTACTTTGTTAAATTTTCTTTTTAATGTGTGTTACTCTTAATAATATAAAACATCTTTTTACTTAATTTAAATAACTTAATTATTTTAATTTTAAAATTTATAAAGATTTTATAGATCATTATTTTATTGATTTAAATTATTTTTTCAATTTTTAGAATTGAAAAAAAAAATGAATATTGTCAAAAACATTATAAAGCATGACTTCCCTAACAAGTTTAGCCATTAAATTAATTCATAAATATTTGAAAATAAAAATAAAAATCTAAAATTTAAAAATTAATTTAATTAACCCTATATAATATAAAATGTCTTGAGATATCATCAATTTATTTAAATATTTTAATTCATAAATATTTGAAAATAAAAATAAAAATCTAAAATTTTAAAATTAATATAATTAACTTTATATAATATAAAATGCTTTGAGATATCATCAATTTATTTAAATACTTTGAGATGGGAAAATTTAAAAAATTTCATTAATTTTATAATGATGATGATGATTAACATTTATTAATATTTACTTAATATAAAACATATTTTTACCTAATTTTATAATTTAATTATTATTAAAAAAATTAATTTTTTTTTTTTTTTAAATGGAAAAACCTATTTCTCAAATGGTGTTAGAAATTCAGGCTTGCCTTTTTGGCTGCTTATGGGGCATCACCTAACCATCATTGTTATTTGAAATGTAAAAACAATGGACTTATATTGAGATATGAAAAAAACAATTTTTATTTTTTTTAATTTTAATGGTTATGTAATTTATATTTACAACATTCCTAGGAACACAATGGAACAAATTCAAAAGATTTTTATACTTTATAGTTTTAAAATAAAATTTAAAACTTTTAATTTCATTATTTTTATTTGAGATAGATGTCCATGAAGTTATAATTTAATTTTTGACCATCATTAAAAAAAAGTTGGGCTAGAGCTTTCAATACTTAATTTAACTATTTAACATAAAGGTAACTAATAAAAAAATAATATTAACAATAATAAGTATTTCTTACTTAATTTAACTATTTAACATAAAGGTAACTAATAAAAAAATAATATTTATCCTCTTCACCATTGCCTATGGCTTCCTTGTGATTAGGTGCATGATAATCCTTCAAAGTTGTTATAAAAAGGGGATTGGCCTTAATATAATATTCCATGGTCGTTGTCTTATAGGAGGACATGAATGCCTTATAGTGGCCTTCTAAACTCAGATAGGGGTTTAGATGACCCACAAATAAACTCAAGCTTTCATGGCCACTTTGATAAGGCATCTTGAAGTTGTATTAACCACCACCTTCCACTGTCTTCCTCACATTGCATTCCAACTCCCTTAACTTAATCATATCGCTCTTAGAACCATTGGAAATCTCACGCTTACCTCTAATGAGAAATTTTATTTTCTCTGGCTCGATTTCAAGCCTGATATCTATATAATCCAAAATATCTCTTAGCTGCTCAACAGTAAAAAAATTCAAACATGTATCCCAAGGATTCATATCTAGATCTTTGTTCTCCTTCCTCTTGGTGCTCAATTAAACTTTCAACTTATTTATCCTCTACTCCAAGAAGCTAGTGTTGTCAAGCTTCTTCTTGTCTTTCTCTTCCTTTGAAAGGTTTCTATATCTCTCAACGATCTCAAGATCTTTTGACTTCTCTGGCCAGACATCAAGATGGTTTGATGTAGTCGGTTGGTCCATATGAGGACCAAAACACAGCATGCATGCCTCCACTAAACACAAAATTCTTAGTTCCTTTACCTTCTTCTCCAATCCTTTGTTTCTCTTTGTTAATGTCATGTTCCTTGAAGTGTCTCTTGGTATCCATTATATCGGAATCTTAGCCCGACCCATCTTCTTCTGCAAAATAAAATTTCAATTATTGGTGGTGGGTCATGATCAAATGGTTAATTAAAAAACTTTCAAGTCTCTCACACATTTTATTGTATTGTGATCAATAATAGGTTCCAAACACTTTCAATGCCCAAACACTTTATTTCAATCAATAGAGTTAATTCTACTGCATCCACCACATACTAATGAAACCCTCATGAGTGTGGCATGTCTTAACAGACAAGACCGATGCAACTCTTGACAGAATAAAATCCTCTATAATGGGCATCTAATCATAATATATAGCTCACTTTCTCAACAAATCTACATTTATATCTTTTAAAAAAAGATCAAAAGATAACAAACAAAAATCAATTGATTCATTGAAATTTAAAGAAGATCAAACAGTTGATCTGAATGTAAAATATCTCATCACACAAATCATGTAAACATTAATGGAGGTAATGACAAACTTGAAAAGAACAAGAAATCACCCAAGCATCCATCATAGAGTTTTATTGTGCGGGCCAAGAAATTTTCTTCCGCAATATGGAGCCTCTGACATTAAATATATATCGGACAGAAGCTGAACATCCCATTCGTCGGGTGTGATTTCTATAGTGTTTGACATGGTGTTATGGTGTTGGCATTGATGTCAAAGAGGAAAAAAATGATCAATGTTGAGTATGGCATTGATGTCAAGAAGATCAATACGGTATTATCATTATATGTCTTTGAGATCCTAAAAGCTCAGGTCCCACCACTTACGAATATCTTTCGAGTCTTATGATGTAGATGTTTGTTTGCAAATTTTTTTCGAATGTTGAATGGATGACAATATATTGTTTTCTTTCATGTGATGGAACCGATGTAAAGGTTGGTGACATGATGCAATTAGGATCAATTTATCATTGATAAGTTTCAATACAATCCACACACATAAGAAATAGGTATGGGGTGTTACCCCCTTCTACATTGTTTTTTACCTTAAAAATGTGTGTTGTGGCAAGAGTTATCCCTCTCGAAGAACATTTTTCCAAATCTTTGTCATATTACATATCTATCTCATCATATTTTAGTGTGATGTGACTTATCAGGGCTTGTGATCTCTACCTTGAAAGCACCATTTGATACTCTGCAAATCATACTATACTCTTACACTAAGTTGTACTGAAGCCTAGGGATAATTATTCATGTTCATATATCTTGTCATTACTTGTACCCTTTTTATCTCAAATAAGCTTTGAAAAACTCTTTATACCTTTATCCCATTTTCTTATCACAAATATATTTCCCTTTTGCCATATACCCTTTGGCACTCAATATTGTTTTTATTATAAATGCCCCCTTTTCCTTCAAATTTATTCATTTTTAGCCACTGCCATAAAATTATTGTTTATCCGAATCAATTAAGGCCTCACTCACATGCTCAATTCCCTTGGTAAATAATACATGTATACTCCTCACCATGTACCCTCATGTCTTATTCAATGTGACCTTGTGTTAAATGGATTCTATGTTATTGTTATTATGAAGACCCTTGTATGGTTTTGTATAAAAAGATTTAGGCCTTCGGCCTCACTTCCCTCAATGTACACCCAATGCCTAACCTCAAGACTTATCACCCAAACACTAATGCATCACCCAAGTCCAAGTCAAATCTCAAGACTAAGCCCAAGCTTCCTTATACACTACATGTTGAGGATATAATGAAACCATGTTTCATATACTTATCTATTAGCTCATTTTCACTATGAATGTTGGATAATCCTCTATTGATAGAACAAAAGGTTGTAGCCTTGATGAATTCCAAACACTCATTGTGTTGCCAAAGTCCAAGTTCCAATGTGGAAGAGCCCATCCCTACTTGTTTTTTCATCAAAGAGTAACACAATGGGGTAAAAAGCTTACCTTACATTAGTTTGAAAAACTACAATACAAATACATGTACCACAAGAATAGAACGTTACATGTACATGTATGACTCACCATACTACCAAAGAGATCTATGGATTTGTGGCTATTCAAACTGGTTTACAACGTGTGCTTCGCTTAAATCCTTAATTGATATATAATCCCATTACATTAATCTCATAGGATTGCCAATAATTTTACGTAAGATAAGTAATGATTAATGCATGAACAATGTGTTATGGAGAAGCTAACTTAGAAACTTAATTATTTTCAGCTTCACTTAAATCCTTAATACTATGTTATCCCATTACATTAATCTTGTAGGATTGATAACAATTTTATCTAAGCTAACTAATAATTAATACATGAACAATGCTTCATGGAAAAGCTAACTTAGAAACTCACTTGTTTTCAAATTACTCTTTGTCACTATTGACTAGCTTACCTATCATAGGCATGTTCCCTTACATTATAGGACTAAACTTGATCACTGATTTTAACTTTGAACTTTAGCTTTTCAACACTTCACTCTTTTGGCACTTCAAAGTTGTGTTGAGGATGGTTGTAAAAATCTTCTTCAAAGTGGTGCATTAAAAATAATTATGATCTTTGACTTCATTTGCACCAACTATTTGATGCAACAACAACTAAGTGAAAATTCATTAGTCCAACTTGTGCAAATATGTCCAACTAAAAACTATGCTTGCACAAAACCCTACACTTCATTATTTACACTCTATTACAGTATGCTCCAAGAGATTTTTCATTATTTCTAATAACTTATGCTAGACACCTTTGCATGTAGTTGGGCACCATCTTAACCTAAGTTTTTCTATGAGGTGTCCTTCGTTGCAACCTTTAGAGCTTATAGAAAATCTTACAAGGTATCTTTATTTTCCTTGTAATTTGATTTGCTTTATGGTCCATTTCATTTTCACTCATGAATCTTGATTTAAGTTATTACTAAGTGATATTTATTTTAATTATCAACTTCTATGATATATTAAGTGTGATCAGGGGACTCAAATTATCATACCCTTGATCTGCAAAAGCTTGTTATCATTATTTTGAGACCAAACATTCAATTCTTATAATTGGAAGTATAAATAGATAATTTTGAAGCACATAATCTCAAAGAAGTGCAATAGGTTAGTTTTTCTTCACAACAATCTTCATCTTCAAAACAAACAATTGTACAACAAAATGAAAATTGAAACCATAGCTTTGGATGAGGCCAACTCAACATTGGAATGGGATGTGAATACTAGTGAGCCAATGATTACACATGAAAACCTCAGTTTACATAGAAAATTGGAAAAAATAGAACCATATGTAATGCCCTACCTTGACTAACTCTACTTTGAGAAGGATTAGGAGGTTAATATGAAGGTTAATTGAAGAGTTTAGTGACCATTTTTCCCACTAATCTCTATATATGTGACATGTGGAATGTACTTGATTGACAAAATAACTTTGATATTCTTAATTGTTGTGTTTATTAGCACACACACACACAGACACACACACACACACACATATATATATATATATGCTTGGATCATGAAATGAATATTTATGTTGTGATCAAGTGTGAGTTGTGTTAGGTCCCAAGAATATTTATGTTGTGATCAAGTGTGAGTTGTGTTAGGTCCCAGAGGTGTAGGCCATTTGGCAATAGGGTGTTTTGTTAAGGCACTTCTTGAGACGATGTTGGTTCAAACCTTTCAGAGCCGTGTGTATTGCATGTGGGACCACAAGGGTATAGATGGAGGTTATAATGGTAGCATTCAGATAACATGACCCTATGTCATGCAAGTACGTGCCCGACTAATTATCAATTCCTCCAATCGACAAAATAAAAGTGTGAGTTGTGTTAGGTGGACAAGACCTACAGGACTCTTGGGTGAAGTTGATTGAAACCAAATTAAATGTTGTGAAAACTTAATGAATCAATTGACTTCCATTGATATTATATTGCTTATATTATATATCTACATGCATGTGGTGTGAGATGATTGCATTGATCTAAGTGGTGCAGGGCATTGGTCACCTAAGGGGGTCATGAGTGGATATGGTTGTTTGGGAGAACTCCACTTTGGGAATCAAATAGTAAATATCCATGGAGGTTAACTTCCACTTTGGGAATCAAATAGTAAATATCCATGGAGGTTAACTTGTAATATGAAGAAGTTAATTATTATGTTGTTTATATGATATCGATCTACGTGATATGTGTGTGATTGTTGCATGTGCCTTAGAGACAAATTCATAAAGATTTCAAAGTAGCCACATTGAAGAGACCTCAGGGATGAATTAGTTAATATTTCAAAATAGACACCTTGAAAGGGCTCTTGAATATATTAGTATTTTGTTTAAAAGGTGAATTCTTTATTTAAGGAAAAACAAATAATTAATAAAAAAATGGCATTTACGCCCTAAGGGGGTGATGAATAATAAGGATTAAATAAATAAAATAAATGGAAAAAATTCCCAATTTTGCATGGAGGGGGTGAGGTGTCTAGCCTCACTGGATCTATAAATAGATGGGAGAATACATGGTTTGGGGGGTAACCTAGAGACTACAACAATTTTGGGATGTTGAAGAAGTTCAACGTGAACCTAATTCTTCCCTATAATCATACAAACAATTTGAACAAAGGAGATTGTTATTATTTGTAACATGCAACATTTATGATCCAATTCAAATAGTAGCCAGAATATGCTTTCAAATGTGAACTCTTTGAGAACCAGGTTAGTGTTAAGAACCAATCTAATAAAGAAAAAGAACAACTTAGATTATTAATACCAATCAACACTAATCGAATTGGTGAATTATGTAAGCATTCTACACTACATTGCGAGAACTCCACTTTGGGAATCAAATAGTAAATATCCATGGAGGTTAACTTGTAATATTAAGCATTTAATTATTATGTTGTTTATAAGATATCGATCTACGTGATATGTGTGTTATTGTTGCATGTGCCTTAGAGACAAATTCATAAATATTTCAAAGTAGCCACATTGAAGAGACCTTAGGGATGAATTAGTTAATATTTCAAAATAGCCACCTTGAAAGGGCTCTTGAATATATTACTATTTTGTTTAAAAGGTGAATTATTTATTTAAGGAAAAATAAATAATTAATAAAAAAAAATGGCATTTACGCCCTAAGGGGGTGATGAATAATAAGGATTAAATAAATAAAATAAATGGAAAATTTTCCCAATTTTGCATCGAGGGGGTGAGGTGGCTAGCCTCACTAGATCTATAAATAGATGGGAGAATACATGGTTTGGGGGGTAACCTGGAGACTACAACAATGTTGCGTAAATTCTTCCAACATGAATAACTTAATTGGAATGGTAAATGGGCTCTAGAAAGAAGCTAGAATTATTATTATGGATGTTTAACAATGGATGGGGAAATGCATGCTAAGTATATTTTGCACCCAAAATTGGTGTTTAACCAATGTGAACAATAATTGGTATGTCTACTTTCCTAGACAGTGTTTTATGATAAATTTATGCAAGGTGGAGCCACCGTTTTCTTTGGAATATTAGATGTTTTGGATATCATATCATAAGATTAGATGCTTAGATGTTAGTGTAATCACAATTCAGAAATTGAAGTGAGAAATGATGAAAACATATATAAGGAAGTCATATAGCAAGCAACATACCTAAACCAATAAACCAATTTTTTCATCCCAATGTCCCAACTCCCTACACTGGCCAAATTTTGAGCAACATGGAAAAATAAAGTATCGGTCCACCCTTGACTTCACAATGAAGGAAAAACATATGCCCTTTACTAGCTCTAAAATTGTAAATCTGAATTGATCTAGAAATACGTCCATTTTTTTGCCTAAAACCTTGGGTTGTTTAGTTTAATGAACAAATGCAGGTTGTATTTGTTACTTCTGAATATATTATTTGAAATGTAGGATTCCAACTTGCCTTTCAAATAAAAAATAATATATTATTTGAAATGTAGGATTCCAACTTGCCTTTCAAATAAAAAATTCATAGAACCTTATTCTTTGATTGGTGACTAGTAAAGTTGTCGAGGGGAATTTTGAAGGAATATGTCATGAAAAGGTACAAGAACCTCGAAAGTGCTTTGCAAGATTCAGGAGAAGAAAATTACCATGTATGGGAAAATAATGAATACAGTTATAATAAGGAAAACAAAATGAAAATTTCATAATTCTATGGATAAAAAAGATAAACTATAAAAAACATATACAACATATCACAATCAATTACAACTTGAAACAATCAATCCCTAACACTACCAACCAAAGTTGTGATGTAGAAGAAGTTCAACGTGAACCTAATTATTCCCTATAATCATACAAAAAAATTGTACAAAGGAGATTTTTATTATTTGTAACATGCAACATTTATGATCCAATTCAAATAGTAGCCATAATCTACATTCAAATGTGAACACTTTGAGAACCAGGTCAATGTTAAGCTACCAATCTAATAAAGAAAAAGAACAACTTAGAGTATTAATACCAATCAACACTAATCGAATTGGTGAATTATGTAAGCATTCTATACTACACTGCTTGAACTAAGAACCCCAGCTCCAGAGTTTGATTTTCTTGATATTTTGTTGCTCATGTGAAACCTGAGGACAACAAATTTTACATAACAATGTATTGATGTTGTTTCATGGATAAAAATAAAAAAACATAACCTATAGTATGATCAATACACACACACACACACACACACACACACACACACACACACACACACACACACACAACAATAAAAGCAAGATTCTATATATATTTTAAAATGAAACATTGTGTACAAAGAATTGTTACAAAAAGGAAGCATGTATCAAATAGACCCGGGCCACCACTACAAGGTAAAATATTGGATAATTTATTAAATCACTTTATCCTAGATCCTCAATAACTACTCGCTAGAAAATAATGTTTTCTAAGGACACCCAAAAAAGTATAATCTTTTCTAAAGACACCAAAAAACGTGGTTCCATAAACTTGCATACAAAGCTCTTGCTTGCAAAATTATTTGATCCAGATACACCAAAGAAATCAAAATCAACATACATCAATTGTTTTGCATGCCTCAAAATGGACTCCCTTGTAGTTTATCATTAAATTTCTACATCAAATTGAAGTTATTCTACATGATATAAAATTATGTGTGTCTAAGTAAAATCATTGAATTTGAAACCAAGATGAGTCCTACAACACAACATACTAATCCATGGAGGTATCATTATTGAAACCTGATATTAATGAATGGGAAATGTGATAGCTCCTTTGGACTAGATTTCTCATTAGAGCATCTTCTTAACTTTTCTGTTTTTTAAGGTTTCAAAATCTGCAAAAGAAACAAACTAGATGTCAAAATTATGGATCAACATAAAAAACAAATGATGCACTATGAAAAGATACATAATAGTATATTATACTAGAATCCTAATTTTCTATCAAAGGTTGCTAGAAAGAAGAAAAATATGTCCATCCAAAACAAATACATTCTAGACAACATCGTGATAGTTTTGGAAAGAATGGTCTGGTCACTCGTTAAGGACAATCCATATGATAAAGTGGCCCTTCATATTTACAATACTTCAACTTGTAGGCTTTGTTGAATTTTTAGTCCTAATACTCAAAGGAACGGGGAGAAGAAACCAGCCATGCCCTTCAAAGTTTGGATCAAAAGATAATAGGCTCAACCAAAAAGGACTCATATGAAAGGATCTCTTTAGCTAAATCCCAAACCTACCTCTTCTTCAAAGGATGAAAAAATATCTCCTAGCACGTCAGGGAGTAGGATATTTAATCCAGTTGTAAAAGAGAAGACATGACTGAAAACTACCTTTATCCCTATACAAACAAAACTAGGTTATGGGTAGAGAAAAGGAAGAACGAGGAATAAAAACTAAATACAAAATTCAAGAGGTAGGCCAAGCTGAAATAAGAGAGGATATCACGAAGCAACTGGTCAATTTCTTGGGGTTCTCAAAAATCAAAGATTTTCAATAAACAATGAGTTCTCTATCTAGGAACATCTCACTAGCTAGGAATGAGAAAGTGGTTAGATAGACAAGGTATACAAGAACAATGCAACTCTTACAAAAGAAAATATAAAAGTCATAAAGGCATGCCAATGTAGTGTTTTGTTTAGTACAATCCCACGAAAGCAATATTGATGAGCATAGAAGATATAACCAACCTTCCAAGCTAGAGTGTAGCAAACTTTTATAATCTATGCACAGTTGATACCCCAGTAATGGGGATTGTAATTTAATAAAGCTTCCTTTCATGAAGAAAAAAAAGGAAGATTCGTCGTAGTTCAAACTATATTCATTGATGCATTTGCATGTGCAACTATAAT
>CBVK0102780528.1:0-18653 GCA_900067695.1 Picea abies
TCATCATCCAAATCTGATTTTTAACTCTGTAATAGACCTGGTGTATATTATCACATACCTGCAAAACTTCCTTAACTTTAACAACAAGAGACTATCATTTTCATGAAACTTTTCTTTAGTCTCACATGACTAGTTTTGGATTAGTCAACAACCCTAACTTGAAATAATCATAACTATGTACCTGTAATGAATAAAGATCCAAAAATAGTACACAATGTTCTTCAGTTTGTTTTGTGTAATTCTTCCAGGTGTCACTACTCGGAACCTCTCATAAAAGGAACCTCTCAAAAAAAGATTTATAGCAAAAATGGCATACCTTGTTGAATTTTGGCTTATTCTAGAGAGTGAACTTGTAGAGTGTGCCCCGCACGGAATATTTGTTGTATCGATCTGAAAATTTTACAAAGAATACTAAAGACTGTACTCTAACCAACATATTTGGTCTTACTTAATTTGGATTATCTATGAATAATTTATGACGTTTTTACCCGAAACACTTGTTTTAGATTAGTTTTAAGACTAGCCGCAAACCCTATTTTCCACAGAGTGTAACTCCAAAACTACAATGACCCACAAGATTAAATTCGTACCACAACTACTTGGATATGTTTTCTCAATGTCCTAGCAATTTCATGGTCTGAATCATTCTAGAAAAAAAATTATTGCGAAAATGGTGAGATGACATGTAAATAACATACCTTAGAAAGAATCATCAAAAGAATTTATCCTCCCTTGAATTTTGGCCTTCTTTACTTCACCTTCTCTCTGAAATTTGGCTTAGATATCCTTTGGTTACCTTAGTCACCTATAGATATTCAATATTCTCAAGTGTGATGTAAAATGAGAGAGCCTTGCCTCTTATTTATACTTGCATGTAACCTCCTCAAGGGGTTACATTTTAACCATCTTAACCCACTTTCCTTATTTTAGGGTTAACCAACTTTTAACCACTTGTCCAATTAGTAATTTTTCCATTAAATTTATTATCTTAATCATTTATTGTGTATCCACTTTGACTTATAGTACACTCATCACTTCACTTTACCTCAAGGGGTTACCTTCTAACCATCTTAAACCACTTTCCTTATTTTAGGGCTAACCCACTTCTAACCACTTGCAAACTTAGTAATTTCTCCATTAACTTTATTATTTAAATAATTTATTTTGTATTCACTTTGAATTATAGTACACTCATCACTCCACTTTATTATTTACCTTCTATAAATATCTTAAACCACTTTGACTACTTTGACCTTTTGGGGCTTCTAGATGACTCATGAGGGTTCTCCAACTTCACATGGCCATAACTCTCTAACCGTGAGGAGTTATGTGACCTTCCACATACCAATGGAAATTTCATTACATGTACTATCCATATATAATAGTATTACCTGCAAATATATCAAAACTCATACCGTTATCCATCAAATAAACTTGGGTCCATTACCCAAACCTGGGTTCTCCAACTTCCTTCAAGGGTTGACATCAATGACACCCAACCTTAATCAACATTTATACCCTTTATGTCACTTCCTTTTAACCTTAGGGCTGACCTAACACTTTCTTATTTTGTAATTATTTTCTTTAAGTATCTTCAGGTTCGACTTGTACTTCCTTCTTCAATTCACTTTGTCATCTTCAAAAATTCATTTCTCCTAAACCATGAGCATCCATGTGACGTGTCACCTACCACCGGAAACAATGATGTATATTATCCATCCATGGGTGTTGTATCTACATGTGCATTTTCCTTCATGTCCAAATACCTTCATCAATCTTGGGGTCCAAAACCAATTACTAGGGTTGACATCAATGACAACAACCAATCTACCAACAATCTCCCCCTTTGTCATTGATGGCAACACTCATGCTCCCTTTGTCATCATGATCCCAATTTGTCTCCCCCTTTGACATCAATGGAAAAGGGTGGGGTTGCTCCCCCTAATTTCAATGGCATAAGGTGACCTTCTTCTTTAGGGATGCTCCCCCTGAACATGTGGCACTCAATAATATTTCATCCTTATTTTTGGTCTTTGGGACTTTTTCTTCCCTGGAATCCTATTGTGTGGCTTTTGTATTCTCTCTCTTTTTCATGTATAGGATGTATATGTTGTTCAGTCTTCTTGTTGCAGTTGCAACCAATCTTCCTGAGTTATTTTCTCCGATTTTACATTTTCGGGAGTCAAACATGAGTGTATCCTTGATCACATATTTCGCTGACACTGAGGAGATTATGCTTCAGATCTTCAACCAATAGGACTTTTCCTACTTTTACATTTTCACTTCCAATCTTTACAGTTCCTTTTCCAAGTATTTTGGTAGATGAGTCATCTCCAAATGCAACATTTCCACCTTTTTTCTTCAAGATGACAAATTTGCTTTGATCTCCGATCATATGAGATGAGCACCCGATGTCTATGAACCATTCACCTTATTCTTTGCATTCTTTAGCGACCATTGTTATTCGATAGTTTTCATTGTGTGGAATTTCTTTCCTTTTCCATGTTGTAGTTGGTATAGGGACATTTGGCATACGATTATATTCATTCATCTCTCTGTAATCTCGTGCTTTGTGACCAAGATTATTGCACTTGTAACATACAATATTTTGATCCATTAATGGGTTAAATGGATTATAATTCATGTTGAAAAGTCTAAGAACATTTACATATCTACTATTTGCACCATTCATGTAACTTTCATAGTTATTCCTTTCATTGATTCTACAATTGATTGCCTTGTGTCCAAAATTTTCACAAGTATAACAATGTCCAAGAAAGAAATTTTGATACCTGGGATAAAGTGATCTTCTTTGTGGTGTGGTCCATCTGGGTTCACAATCTATTCTTATGTAGTTTCCTGCATAATGATTGCTTTCATACATGATGGGAGAGGATCTTCTTGATGTCTCATTCCTTCTGAATTCTAGTCTTCTATCTTGTTGTTCAACTCGTTCTGGAGTGTTGGTTTCATCATTTTCATCTTCCTTCTCTTGTTTTGTTTTCTTCAAACTGTCACTGTATCCTAGTCATGTCTTTTTATTTGGATATATTTGACTGCTAAGGATCTCATCTAATTTTTCAATGCTTTTTTCGAACTTCTTCAACTTTTCTATTGTCAATAATAACTCCCATTTTGTGTGATCTAAATTTTCTTTCAATTTCTCATAATATTCTAATTGTTCCTTCAAGGTATCAATGGTATTTTCAAGCTTGTAATTATCTTCTTCACAACTACTCAATTCACCTTTTAGTATTATGTTTGTATTTCTAACATTGTTATTTTCAGTTTCAACATTCTTCAACTTTTCAAGATTTTCATCTTCTTGTTCACTCTTTGCATTGTCCTTGTATCCCCAAAAGGAATCAAGGTTGGTTTCTTCATCTGAATCTTCTTCATAAATGATTTATTCTTCTTTATAACTCTTGTGATAATCATCATGGGTTTCTTGGCTTATGAAGAGGACTTCTCCTCCATCATTATCTTCTTCATAACTCTCATCCGAGGAGATGTCATCATCCTTGGAGTAGAAGCTCTTTTAATTGTTGAGACTTCTCTTTTTATAGTATCAGTTTTCAACAATATGTCTTACTCTAACACAGTTAAATAATTTGAGAGGAGACTTACCATTGTATCTTCCACTTCCCTTGTGGAACCTTCTTAGGAAATTTGATATTTCTTCATCAAGGTAGTTATCCTTGTATTTTGTCTTCTTTATGGATTTAAAGGCTGCTTCATTGTTTGGTTGGTCACTTTATTTACATGTTCTCATTTCATATGCTATAAGAGACTCGTGTAATTCATCCATTGTCATTTTGGTCAAGTCCCTAGTTTCTTAAATGGCGGAATCCTTAGCATCATACTTCAAGAGAAGTGATCTCAACACTTTTTGTACAACCAAGGATTCATTGAGATATTAACCTAATCCTCTGATAGCATTAACAACTTCATAAAATCTAAGAAAATAGGTTGGAATATCTTCCTTTTCAACCATATTCAAATTTTCAAATTCTTCTCTATGTTGTTGAAGCTGACCTGCTTAACTTTTGGATCACCTTCATAGATACTCTTGAGTTTGTCCCATACCTATTTAGTAGTGTTGCAGCCCATCACTTTGCTAGCAATGGTTGGTGTCAATGCTCGTAGAATAACATGTCTGGATTTTTAATTACAACTCATAAGCTTATTCTCATTTGGATCGGTTGGAGGATTATTTGGGATTACATAGCCATTTACAATTGAGTACCAAATGTCTACTCCCAAAGATGTTAGGTAATTTTTCACTCTATCACTCTAGTATGCATAATTTATTCCATCGAATCTTTGAATCCCATTTGAAATGTGCCCATGGTCATCCATCTCTGCTCAGGATTTTCCTTCTAGTGGTTAAATTGTTCTGAAGGCAACCTACTCTGATTCCAATTGTTGATACTGAGAGGGTGGTGAATCAGTATCAAGTACAATTTAAAAATAAAATCAACTTATACTTCAACCAAATTATATATTCAATTATATCCAATGAGAAATGAACAATATTAGAAGAGTTACACCAATACACCACAATACACCATGCACAATATATGAGAAATAACCAATAGTTATTATTGAAGGGAAGTAATGACTTCCAAAGTTAGCTACAGCGTCCAAATATAAAGGGAGGGATAAACCTCCAAAAGGAATATACAATCCTCCAATATCAAGAGAGGGTTTTCATTTCCATCCTTTCCCCTTCCTTCCACCCAATAATATATGAGATATAATAAAAATTTGCATTAAATCATCACCATCAAATAACCATCACATAGAACCTGATAATGCTTCTTGAGACTTCTTCAACTTCTGCAATTCTTCACTTCTTAGAATACTCAGATCCTGTATATAATATAACTCAATGTATTCTCTAAAACTCCTCCAAGTTTCATTCCTTGAATCCTCCCAGAAAAGGAGTTATAGAGAAAATGGTAGACCTTATTCAATTTTGGTTTATTCAGGAGAGAAAACTTGTACAGCATACCCTACGCTCAATATTTAACATAAGATTCTGAAATTCATACACAGGAAACTAAATCCCATACTGTTTCCAATGAAATTGGTCTCACTTCATTTGGATTCTCTATGAAGACGTTATGACTGTTTTTCCCGGAACACCTATTTATGACTAGCTTCAGGACTAGTCAAAAACCCTATCTTCCACAGAGTGTATCTCCAAAATTATAGTGAATAAAGAGCTGAAATTTTTACCACGTGTACCTACATATGTCTTCTCAATAGAATAAAAATTCCACCATCTGAATCGTTCTAGAAAATAGGTTATTACGAAAATGGTAAGATGACCTGTAAATAACATACCTTAGAACACATCACCAAAAGACTTCATCCTCCCTTGAAATTCGACCTTCTTTACTTCAGATTTCCTTTGAAATTCGACTTATATATCCTTGTTCATTAACAAAATTGTGTGTATTTAAAAATGAATGTTTAATGAGATGTATTTATACCCTTTATGTCACTTCCTTTTAACATTAGGGTCGACCTAACACTTTCTTATTTTGTAATTATTTTCTTTAAGTATATTCAGAGCTGACCTGTACTTCCTTTTTCAATTCACTTTGTCATATTCAAAAATTCATTTCTCCTAAACCATTAGCATCCATGTGACGTGCTACCTACTACCGGAAACAACAAGATGTATACTATCCATCCATGGGCGTTGTATCTGCATGTGCACTGTCTTTCATGTCCAAATACCTTCATCAATATTGAGGTCCAAAACCAATGACTAGGGTTGACATCAATGACAACAACCAATCTTCCAACATGTTTTCCATATTACATGTACTTATAAAATGGAACCCTTACCTAATTGGAAGACACATCAAAGTAAAAATAGATCATGATAGTTTGAAGTACTTCTTGGAGAAACGATTATATTCAAAAGAGAAACAAAAATGGGTTACAAATATGTTGGGTTGTGACTTTGAAATTATCTAGAAGAAAGGAAAACATAATATTGTGGCAGATGCACTTTCAAGGAAAGAAGAAGAAATAGAGGGTTCATTGTGTGTTATTTCTTTTATGCAATATGATTGGATGAAAGAATAAAGGATAGAATGAAAGGAGGATGAAGAGGTATTTAAGATCATTCAACAACTACAAGAGGACCCCAATGCATTAGATAAATTTTTATGGATGAATTATTTTCTATGGTATCATGATCACCTATATTTATGTGATAATTCCCAACTCAAACAAAAGGTCCTTCTATAATTGTACACTTCTCCTATATGAGGACATTTTGGGTTCTTGAAAACTTACCACAAGATCAAAGGATTTTTTATGGGAAGGTCGTAAAACTGATGTTCAAAATTTTGTTTCTGAATGTGTGGTCTGCCAAAAAAATAAGGGAGAGACAATCAAGACACCAGATCTCCTACAACCATTATCTATACCAAGTCAACATTGGGGGAAGAAGTTTCAATGAATTTTGTTATGGGTTTACCCAAATATGAAGGTAAAATTGTCATCATGGAAGTAGTGGATCGACTAAAAAGGTATGCTCATTTTTTCTCTCTTTCTCATACTTTTAGTATAGTAGCCACAATGTTCATGGAAATAGTTCAAAAGCTACATGGATTCCTCAAGATTATTGTAAGTGACAGAGATCCAATTTTCACTGGAAATTTTTGGATTGAATTTTTGTATTGTTTGGGAACTCAATTGGGTCATATCTCATCTTACCATCCTCAATTTGAATGGAAAACCGATATTGTGAATAAATGTTTAGAGGGGTATATTATTTGCTTTGCACCTGATAAACATACACAATGGGTCAAGTGGTTGCATTTGGAAGAATGGTGGTACAACACATCCTTCCATACTTCATCAAAAATGTCCCCATTTTTGGCACTTTATGGATATCATCCTCCATCCTTCACATTTCCCTTGAAAGGGACTACAAAGGTTTAGGTAGTGGAGGACCACATAGGGCACCAACAAGAGGTTCTCAAACCATTGAAGGACAACTTGGTTGTGGCACAAAATAGGATTAAATAACAATAAGATCAACATCACAGTGAAAGGGAATTTGAAGTGGGGGATTGGGTGTTTTTTAGGCTACGACCATATAAATAGGTGTCCCTCAAGAAAAAAACAAGAATGATAAATTAGAACCCAAATATTATGGCCCCTATAAGGTGTTGTAAAGGATTGGAAGTATGGTGTACAAATTGGATTTGCATCCATATTCATGTGTACATCCACTCTTCCATGTTTCTTTCTTAAAGAAGGTAATCGGTAGCAAGACCCTAGTCCAAATTATTTTACCAAAGATTAATGAAGAATGAAAAATCATACTAGAACTAGAAACAATCCTTGAAATAAGGATTAAGTGGTTGTGAAATCGAGCAATTACTAAGTACCTCATCAAATGGAAGAACCTATCCGTGGAAGAGGCGACATGGGAAGATGAGTTCTTCATGCATGAACACTCACATTTAGTCAAGTGTTGAGGCAAGCGCTAGTTTGACAAGGAGGAGCATGTTAAGCCCTAAACAAATCCCCATGTTAGGTATATAACCCCTTATTAATCCTTAGATATTGAATTAGTACATTTCTAGTGTTATATTTGTATGTAGGCTAGAACCCTTTATTGTACGCTTTCATTATAATTGTACTCTTTATCTCCTATATATATATATATATATATATATATACCAAGGAGACCTAGTCTTAGGATTATCTCATCTTGTCTTCTGAATTGGAAATATTGTAAAAGGAGGTTTGCCCCTCGAATTCGACTATATTCATTGATATTTTATCATTTTTAAGGTGTTGGATCATAACAAATGTAAACTTCCATTACTCACACATGTGGATATAGTCACCTATGGATTTTCAAGAAGATTATGAAGGATCCAAAACCATAAAATTAATTGGCCGTTGAGGCGTGCAAAAACCCTAACCCTAACCCTAGATGTCTATCGAACTATGTTAAATATCAGGAGGCAAGGAAAGGAAGGGGTTACATTCTTATTGTATTATTTATTGTTCCATACTTGAGCATATCATATGGGAATGGATATTGAAGCATTATAAAGGAATAATAAGATCTTATAGTAGTTATGTTGGCTATAGTGTCAATGGAAACTCCATAGTGGGTGACCCTTTATTTGTATTTTCATGTCACAACTAAGAAAAACAAAATAGCATAGGCCTCACCTTCTAACTAGGTTTTTCCCATATTGGGTTTTCCTAGGGTACATATTGTGTTCATTGTGAATATGGTGTATTATTTGTTTATTTCGTCCATTTCAGTTTCAATTTATTCAGTATATCATGAATTAATATAGTAACATTAAATATGGAATCTAAGTAAAACACAATATAATTAGAGATTTCATAATATTGTACGATTTGTTGTGATGAACTATTTGAGTCATGGTGGATGAGTATAGTAATAGAAAGAAGCTTAAAGTATGAAAACCCTAGTCATGGTGGATGTGTATAGTAATAACAATCCATGGGATGAGTCAAAAGAGATATTTTCAAAGCTAGAAGCATGAGTCACTAACATCTCTCACAACATGGCCATTTTCATGGCATCTCTAGAAAACAACTTTGGACCATTCAAGGATTTTTGTGGCTCTAACTCATAAGCTAGATCGAATAGAAATCTAGAAATGATAAAGACCCAAAAAAAGAGTCAAAAAAGGATAGAGGAAGAGAGACCAAGTTCTAATTCCATCACTTCTTCCCAATCTTTGTTTAAATTGGAAGCAAAAGTGGACATGAAAACCTACTAAGCTGAGATTGATGTTGTTGAGTTAAATCAATGGTTGAAATAGTTAGAAGTTTATTTCAATGTTTATAACATATAAAAAGAGAAAAATATTACATTTTCCTAACTAAAGTTAGAGGGCCATGTCCAAACTTGGTGGGAAAGTCACATGGAGATGCTTAGGCTAGAGGGTGATCCCCTAGTAACTAAGTGGGAGGTGTTTATAATCCTCATTAAGACCCGCATATACCCTATTGGGTATGAAGAGGACTAGTGGATATATTTCCATTACTCCCAGCAAAATCTAAGGAAAAGTGTGCAAGAGTGCACCACCAAGTTCAAAAAATGGCCATTGTGTTGGGTATATCTCCCAAGGACCCAGATGTACTCCTTAAGAATCTTGGTGGTCTCCATAACCATTTATGAATGTAATCTATACTTTTTTAAACATAGATTAGTTGATGGGACATGTGTCCAAGCACATTATTAGGAGAATATGGGTAAGAATAAAGGACAACCAAGTGGTTCCAAGAAAAAATACCACCAAGATGCTTCCAAGGAAGGAAAGGAAAGGACAAGAAGAAGAACCCATTACATATCAATGCAAGGATACAAACAATCATTGTAACCATTTTAATATTGATGTTCACATCGAGTATAAGTGTTGGAAACTACATCCAAAGATAAACCCAAAGAAATACAAGAAGGATGCCAAGAAGAGTAACATGCTAGTAGTGGATTTAGGAAACCATGTAAAGAGAAATTTATATGTAGATGAAAGGATTGTTTGCACTACAATTAAAAAGAAGGTGAATATGAGTATCCTCCATCCCAAGGAAGAGAAGGATATGAGTGAAATCTTCCATATTAAGATCTAGGTTAAGAAGAAAAAGGTGGATTCTCTATTTTATTCTAGTTCATAAGTCAACCTCATAGCAGAAGATATGGTCAGAAAGTTTGGATTGGAACTTAAAGACCATACTCACCCATATCCATTAGGATGGGTAAATAAGGATGTAGAGATCAGGGTCACTAACCATCATAAGATCAAATTTTCTACGAGTTCAATATATATTTATAAATGTAGGTAGATGTAGTACCACTTGATGTGTGTGGTGTAGTGTTTGGAAGCCCCTATATGTATATAAGGGATGCAATATTCATGGGGAGGGAAAACTAATATTTATTGATCAATGATGGGAAGTCCTTCATCATTAATGCACACAAAGTTAAATCCAAAATCTCTTTTACAAGTGATAGCCAATCCAATATTCGATCAGTGCTAGTAGGAAGTTTGTATTACTTTTCTTAAGAGAGAATCAACTAGGATATAAATTGGTTAAAGTAAAGGCATCGCTGGAGGGGTGTGCTAAAGAGAATAAATTCTATTTGGAGGAGATTTTGTAGGTGTACAAAGAAGTGTTTTGGAACCTAAAGGGTTACCGCCTAAGAGGGAAGTGGAGTTTGAAATATAGTTGTTACCTAACTTCCCATTTCCAAACATTGGGTTGTATAGATGGTCCATCCTAGAAATAGATAAGTGAAGAAACATTTACAACGGCTATTGGAGTAGGGAGTAATTTGACCAAGCACCTCACCTTCCAAGTCACCTATCATCATAGTACCCAATAAGGATGGGACATGGAGAATATATATCAACTACAAATATTTGAATAAGATCACCCTCAATAATTGATACCCTCTACCTAGGATTGAGGACTTTCTAGATCAGTTGCAGCATGCCAAGTGTTTCACCAAGTTGGATATCAAATCAATATACCACCAAGTACAAGTGAGAGAAGAAGAGACATGGAATATTTCCTTCAAGACAAGGAAAGGTCAATATGAATAGAGGTAACTTTTGTTTGTTTGTGTAATGCACCAACTACATTTACACATTTGATGAATGTTGTATTGCATCCCTTTCTAGATTCATTTGTAATAGTGTAATTAGATGATATACCAGTTGTATCTCTACCTAGGACGAGCATGTCTCACATATCATGAAGGTATTAGAGATTCTAAAAAAGCATCAATTGCTATTGAACCTTAAGAAATATGAATTTTCTTAGTAGTTATTAGTGTATATAGGATATTTGATTAGTGGAGGGGAATTCAGGTTATATCCCACAAATATGAAGGCCACCCTCGAGTGGCCAAATCCTATTAATGCCACTAAATTTAGGAGTTTTATTGGGGTAAAACAATACCTATAGAAGTTTATATCATCCTTTTCATTTGTAGCTACACCACTCCATTCCATAACAAGTAGCGACAAGAGTTTACAGTGGGGAAAGAATCAACATAAATCTTTTGATGAGCTAAAAAGAAAGATCAAACAACCACCAGTTCTTGCATTGCTTAATTTGAAAAATCATTTTGAAGTGGATATAGATGCAAGTGGGTATGTTATAGAGGTGGTCTTGATGCAAGGAGGTAAGCCAGTATTCTATCATTCTAAAATGCTTGATGATGGAGTCTTGAACTACCCTATATATGACAAGGAACTCTATGCTCAAGTTCAATATGTTAAGAAATGGAAGCACTATTCGATAGGAAAGGATACCATAATCCACACTAATCACCAACCATTGTATTATTTACAGGACCAAAGTAATATTCAACAAAACAAACACTACAAGTGAATGGAATTTTTACAGCAATTTCATGTAATCATCAAATATAATAAGGGAAATAGTAATAAGTTGGGAAACACGATTTCAAGACCACCCACATCCAAGATCACATCTTTGGGAACTCTTATGCATATGGATACTTTCACCCATGATGCGTACAAAGAGGCATACATAGAAGATGATGACTTTAAGCAGGCATTTCAGTAGCTATAGGGAAACTTTAGTGTAGAATATAGCAATTCTAACTATCATCTTCAATATGAATTGTTTTATAATTTAGAAAAGTTGTGTGCTAAGATGACATAGGAAAAGTACAAGGCCCATTATGATCAACATAGAATTGAGAAAACATTCAATATCAGAGATATATTTTGGGTGTCTCTAAACAAATAAAGGCTATTCATTCTTGGTAATAATATCAAGGCTCTATGATATAGTCCTTTTGAAGGATTGGAGAAGGTGGGTGTAATGCCTACAGACTTAGTCTACCCTTAACTGTGTGCATTTACTCAATAGTGAATGTGGAAAATATAAAACTCTATCAGCCTTCCATGTTTGAGTAGGAAACTAATGAGGAAGTATTACATACCATAGAGGACTTAGCACCAGAAGCTTAGGTGAAGTTAGAAAAATATATATCTTTACAAAAGAAGTCTAGAATAACCAGATGGGGGCAATATGAACTATGGTAGTTTGGGTTGAAAGGACAAATTCTAGTCAAGGTAAAATGGTGCTCTAGGGAGAAGGTAGATGAAACATTTCCTTATCTCCTTCAATAAAATATTTTGGGGGCCAAAAGAATCTGTAAATAGGGAGGTATGAACCAGAATCGATAATTATATTATTTATCATGTATTTTGGTACTCTCTGGGTGAAAAAATTGGAGCTATTGGTTTGTAGGGCCCATTTTATGAGTAGGTCCAACTTTGGTGATTTGGGGTTTAGAACCTTTTAAATCATGTTTGAGTCCTTAAGCAATTTTTTGGGTTTAAAAGTTAGTGAGAATATATCTTATTCTCGTGATGTTTTTTACATTTCATAAGCTTTCCAACTATCTAAAGATCACCTCAATAGGAGTTCATATGTGGAAGTTATGCCTTCCGCAAGTTAACCTATCTCATTGACCAACTTGTACCAAGTCCACTTCCATTACTCACATATGTGGATCTAGTCACCTGTGGAATTTCAAGAATATTATGAAGGGTAAAATACCCTAACATTAATTGGGGGTTGAGGAATGAAAAAACCCTAAACCTAACCCTAGATTGATATCGCTATGTTAAATATTGGGACACTAGGAAAGGAAGGGGTTCCATTCTTATTGTATTCTTTATTGTTTCATAACTAATCATAGAATCTAGGAGTGGGCTATTGAAGCATAACAGAGGAAGAAGAATATCATATAGCAATTATACTAGCCACAACATTCATTGCAACTCCATATTGAGTTTAGTTGTATTTTCATTTCATAACTAAGAAGAAAAGAGCAGAGCATAGGCTTCACCTTCTAGTTGGGTTTCTCTTGTATTGGGTTTTCCCAAGGTATGCCTCATTTTCATTGTGTGAATGGTGTATTATTTGTTGGTCTCCTTTGTTTCAAATTTAATTTATTTAATATATCATGGATTGGGCTAGTAATATTAAATATAGAATCTAAATAAAACACAATATAGTAAGAGATTTTAGAATATTGTAAGATATTTTGTGACTAATTCTTCCATTGGAATATCCATAGTAGTTTAGAGAATGATTTCATCATGGAGGAGCACAAGCAAGGTTCAGTTGATCCTTCCCCAAGAATAGTTATCTCTTCAAGGGAGAGCATGAACAAGGGTCAATCGACCCTTCTTCGTGGGTGGTATTAGCATCATTGAGGATTATGTGAAAGTTCCCATCAACTATTTCTAAAGCATGTTATTCATGTTGAGGGGGACTGCAAGGATGTTTCAATTGACCCTTACTCAAGCATAATGGTTTTCTTATGGAGAAGCATTGGGAAGGTTCGAATGACCCATCCTCAAGCATAATATTCTAATCAAGGGAGAGCAAGGGGAAGGATCATCTAAACCTTCCTTGAGCATAGTATTTTTGTTGATTGGGAGCCTGGAGAAGGGTCAATTGACCCTGTTTTTAAATCATAGTATTCACATTGACAGGGAGCATGGGGAAGGTTTGTTCAACCCTTTCTAGATCATGGTATTTTTTTCATGGGGGATCACGAATAAGGATTGGCTAACCCTTTCTCAAGAAAATTATTCTCATTAAGGAAATTCCTTAGTAACGGTCAGCTGACCCTTTTTCTATTATATTATTTTTTTATGGTTAGCATGAGGAAGGATCAACCAACCCTTCCTTGAGCATAGTATTTTTGTTGCGTGGTATCATGGGAAATTTCGGTCAATCCTTCCTCGTACATAGAATTCTTGTCAAGGGGTATCCTAGGTATGTGTTGGATGAGAAAAACACCTTGAACAACATATCTATCTACTGAAATATTCAATCAAAACTTAGTCAACCAATACAACCACTCAAACCTTAGTTGATTAGTAGACCAATGGATCAATATAAAAAGAGAGAGAACTACAATGTTATATAATTGATTATATACATCTTAAGAAGTCCATGTGAACCTATTCAAATGTTGTTATGACCAATCATCAATCCAACCACACTTAACCCTAGTAGTTTTTGTTGTCACACAGATTGTAGTTTGGGAAAATCCCAACCCAAACACCAAGTGTGTGACACAACTGGGTACAACTATCATTATCACCTAAATAGATGTCCTCCTCATTTTTGTGAGTAACAAGTCCAACACAAGGGAGGCTTCCCGGTGACCCTGGGGGGCTTGCAAGGGAAATGCTTCTTCAAAGGCATATTGAGAACACAATTGGGGAATAAAAGGAGGATAGTAATGAAGAAATTTTCAAGCATCTCAAGGAAAAAATAGAATAAGACCATGAGATTTGTGAACAAATACTAGAGAACTACCATAATAAAGACTTATTGGTCATGTTTTGTGTGCAAAGACGAGAAGAGTACAACACTATACTTCAAAATTATGAAAGGGAGCCTACCCAAGACATAGCATGGGAGGTTTCCATTGCACATTTCAGATTCAGGTCACTATGTGATGTTGTGACAAATAAATATGGTTACCAAGAGAGCCCCCCAACTCGGGATCAATCATTCTTGATGCCCAAAGAAGTCTTGAAATTCATTGAAGATCAAGCTCATGATGATGAATATTTTCTCAAAGAACAGGTCCACAAAGAAGAATAAGTGAAAACCATTGATGGTAATATATTTAATAAGCAAGGATGTCAAGTGCTTGACGATATCTTTGAAGAAATCCATATCAATTTGATATCACAAGATCTTGTCGAGACATGTCATAGAGTAAATTATCTGTGTGCCATGATCATAGAAAAGTATGGCCTAAGTGATGAAGAATCCATTGACGAAGAATATCCCCATGAAGTGCATCATGTTGAAGAACAAGTTGAAGCTGCTCAATATTTTGTTCTCTATGCACACCGAGATGTAGAAATGGTTGGTCGTGTTCATATAGATGGATTTATGAAGGAAACCTTAGATGTTTACCATATAGATGAATTTATACATGTAGGGAGACATATATGGGATGTTGATTGCTCAAGTTTTAATAGAGATCCCATTTATGACATTGAGGGTGGTTTTTGAGTAAATAATGATAAGGTGTTTCCTTCAGAATGCTTGCCTACATGCTTATACAGTTCAGTTGTTTGGAAACATAATGATGATATGGTCACAGATTTGTTTCAGTCACCCAAGGATGACTAGTTGCAGTATGCATATGTTGATATCCAGCCTTTCCTTGGAGATTATCCTTTTGAGAATTCAAAACAATCACCTCACGAAATCTATCCATCATCTTCAAGCTCGATTTTTTATGAACATGAGGACCTGGTCGGCCCGAAAAAATTGGAGACTCGCACTATTGAGAAGCAGTGTTTTCTTCCTAGGGATTTTGGCATGGATTTGCAGATGAAGAGGCAACATGTTTTTAGTAGAAGGGAGATTTATTTCTCTGGATATGAGGTTGTACCTTACCTATTATTTTATTCTTTGGGAAGTCATGCAGTTTTCTTCTGATCTCTCATCTCCTCTCAGTTTTCAAGAAGTAGTGATCATGTGAGTGAGGAAGAAGATGAACCATCATCTATATATGGTATCATTATTTAGATATGGGTCTTGTGGCCATTCTTTCCAATGGGATTGTCTCCCTCCCACCCACCTCCATGAGTTGTTTCATATCATTGATTATATGATTATTCATATTCATGATTATTATGTGCTTAATTTGTCCCTGATATATTTTACAATTAAGCACAGGGGGAAGCACTTGGGTGAGATGTTAATCAAGTGGTTGCATTCGTTGAACAATTTCACCTGACATCACCTGGACCCTGATTTCTATGGGCCTCAAGCCCAAGTAAGTAGGTAGGCCACTTGCTTTCTTGCATTTTCATTTTGTGTGTTCATCCTAGTGTAGTTGCATTTGCTTTCATATTTTTCTCTACATGTTTATTTTTTTTCATTTCTGTGTAGTTTTTTACTACATTTGCTTGAATCATATTACGTGTTTGTTAGAAGTTTTTGAAAAATGAAAAATTTTCTTTTTAATCGATAATTGGATTTTTAATTTTTTATTATATGACTAAAGGTGTGAGTGCACCACCTTTCGATATCCCAACATGTTTGTTTTAGTGTATGTAGGCATAGGTCTTACCAGGAGATGTTTAGGTTCTCTTGTACTCTACAGCGAGCACATGTCCCCAAGTAGGAATCATATGTTATCCCCCCATGCCTAGGGATAACTAAGGAGATTATGTCTCGAGGCCTACAGGTTGAATATGTAACGTCCCCCAACCCAACTGAGGGACATTACAGTGCGAAATACTCATAAAAACAAAAAATTTAAAGCTATTTCTAACTAATTTAATTCCTATAACTTATAGGTATGAATTACATACATATTTGACTATTGTCTAATACCATTCACTCGATGCATATACAGCATGCTAAAATCGACATGAATGTAGTCTGATAAATCAACATAGCATCATATAAATTATTTCTATATACATATAGATCATGCAAAAAAATTTAACTCACAAAAACAAGACAAAAAACAAGTAAATACTTATATTTTCACGATAGTTGTGCAACCAGCTGCTTGGGACAGATGTTCCACCCAACCATAGACTTGTTGTTTCAAATATCAACAAAAAATCACCCTCGAGCTAAGGATAGCAATCCATAAAAGAGGGTGGTCTCTCATTTTCCACTCACGGCTCATAGAACTCACAACCCATTGATATTCTCCTACAAATGTCCCAATTTTTCACCAGATCTCTTCCTATTGACATGCCCAATCCAAGGAATGTACCCCTTCATTGGTATCATCCCCTTAGGCATCCTATTTTTTTATTAGGGCCTCTCTATCATATGTAGCTAGGTATATCTCAATTGGGAACTCAAGGGAATTCACTGCTAGGAAAACTACCAGCAACAACAGGAAACACTTGTTGTTTTAGTGAAACTCACTCAGGATTTCACTCTTTAGGTCTAACAACCTGGATCTTTAGTTTCCATCTCCAAATATTCTATAGAATTCTCTAGAATTCACCATGCATGGTTGCACCAACTCCAAGCTCTCTTTCTTTCTCTCTACTTTCTCTTCATGCACAAAACTTGACTGTCAAAAATTTTTAATGTTGCCCAAACAAATTCCCTCTCTTTGGTTTATTTGCTTGACTCACACACTTCCCCAATATGATTGTACTCAAACCCCATGTTCCTAATAAATTTGAGATGTGACTACTCACACCCACCCTCTTACAGGTATTCAATGATTGGGTTTGGGAACACTTAATCATAAATTGGAAGGTTCATGTACCAACAGCAATTTTAAGAAAAATGGGTTGAATTAATATACATGGGTAATTCCCCCTTGGATCCCTTTTGACCATCATCCTATAATATCCCCTCTCTTGTGGATTAATTTATCCCCCATCTATTTCCATGTCCCCTTAGTAGTTGTCATCACATTTTTATTATTAAAACATAGAAATACAATTCACATATTACCTCGCTTTGGCCGTAGCCACACATTATATATACTTAAGAATTAATTAAATTGGGGAATATAGTGGGGATGTTACATCCCCCCTCCCCTAAAATTTTGCATTGTCCTCAATGCACACCATGTCGATATACATATATGTAAATTTACATCACAATACTTAGAAATAGAATTATGCAATTTCACAATTCCAGCATTAGTTCCAACCATAATCTCTTGTTTCTCTCAACTCGTTGACCCAAGGAATGCAGCATTTGTTTATCAAGGCTAATCCAAGGAAAATACCATTTTTTATCAAGATTAACCTAGGGAATGAGTTGTTATTTTATCAAGGTCCCCAGTGTATTTTTCTAGGACTCTGAGATGTGGTTTTGGAACTCTAGTTGCTCTAAATGGAATCTTACATTATATTTTCTTCAAAATTGTCAAAAAATTGTGGATATTCTTCCCGCATGTTTTCTTCATGCTCCCATGTAGCATATTCGGGATTGTAGTAGGTCCATTGAACCTTTACCATCTTTATGGCCTTTTTCCTAACCACTTTGACTTTCTGGTCTAGGATGTGTATTGGTTCCACCCAGAAATCCCCTTCGTAATCCACCTGGATCACATTCCAATCAATTATGTGGTTAGGGTCAAGCACATATGTCTTTAATAATGACACATGAAATACATTATGCACTCTCATGGATGTAGGAAATTCTAGAATGTATGCAACTAGCCCTATCTTTTCTAATGTTTCAAAAGGCCCACAATATCTTGCCGCCAACATCGGGAAAATTCATAATCTTAGCGAACTTCTTTTTTCCTTCACTTTTAAAAACACATGTTCGTTGGCTTTAAAATCTCTAAACATTTTATTCTTTCCTACATAACTATTCTTCCTATCATGGGCAGCCTTTAAACTATGCTTAATCTTTGTCATCTTCTCTTCCATTTCCTTTAACAAATTTGAACCAACAACTGCCATGTCCATTGGACTATACCAACTCACCAAAGTGTTACACTTTCTACCATACAATGCTTCAAATGGACTCATTTTCAATGGGGCATAATACCCATTATTGTATGTGAGATCGGAAGAGCGGTTCAGCAGGAATGCCGAGACCGATCT
>CBVK0102780540.1:0-14320 GCA_900067695.1 Picea abies
TCATGGTATGTGTCATTTTTGATCATTATAACCTTTAGATATATGCATCAAATTCCTTTCATTTCTGACGACTACTTGGATCTTACATTAACCCACTTGACCATGGTTGGGGGGATTGACTGGGTGCCCTAGCAAGCTTGTATCCATAGGTTTTGGTTTACCACCGGGGGGGATTTCTGAAGAGCCATCGTCCGCTCCCATCATATCATCNNNNGGGGGGATTTCTGAAGAGCCATCGTCCGCTCCCATCATATCATCACTTTTACATCTTATCTCCCACTCATCTGTCCCATTCCCTTAGTCCAGGCATTAGGATGATCTGTTTGTGGGGTTGCACCTTATCTCGTGGAAAGAAGGGGCTAAAGGCCCATAAGGTAAAAGTAGCTGGTAAAAGATAAAATCCATAAAAATGAAACCTGGAGATGCCTCGCCCAGGGATCCCTGAGAAGGCAATAAAAAGCCTCTCAGCAAGAAACAAGAAGGACCCTAAGAAAAATAACTATACAAGACCTAGCCAAGAGGATAGGGGGTTTCATCACAAGCCAACCTATTATGTTCATGGGTACCTAACAGTATGACATTGCCATTATTTGGTCACCATGCTAGGGCAGTGACCTTTGGTTGCATGGCCAAGGGAAAGGGGGTCTCATCNNNGGAAAGGGGGTCTCATCACGAGCCAGCCTTATCATCTCTGTGAAAGTGCTTATGGGTAACATTGTCAGCTCTGGTCACCACACCAAGGCAATGTCCTCTAGTTAGTCCTTGAAATAAAAAGAAAAAACAAATAAAGAAAAGAAAAGAATAAAGGCAATAAAGGGCTTGGAAAGAATTGTATCCATGACGGGTACAACTCACCTTCTACAAAGACATCCACAGGTAATATCATGCATCCCAGTCTCTCACTCTACCCGTATGTCTGGACATCCTTTGACCACATCACCTCATTTTACATGGCTTGGATGGTACCCTTTGGAGACTTTCCTTTTCTTATGGATGCTGGCCCAATAGGGTATTTTGTCTTTTTCTTTGGCTTTGTATTGTAGGTCATTGTAATGTCTTTGAGCTGTTGATTGATATATCAGGGGTTTTATGTATGTATTTGATAAAATTAATGATGAAACGTGATTGACATTGCTATGATCCCTGTGACTAATGAGTCCATGGAGGGCGAAGTTTTTGATGTGCAGGACCATGCCCGACGGACAGGTACCAGTTGGACCGGTACACATGGGGAGATGATTAGCTCGGACCTCCATGGGGCTGAAGAGCCCATCAGATGGTTGTTGGGACCCCATCAGGGGCAGAGACAGGACAGTGATTGGTCGAGCCTTTGCACATGAGAAGAAGGACGTTCCACCCAGGACACTTTGGCTGAGCCCAGCCCAGGGGGATTGACCCACTTCATGTGGAACGTTCTCCTTTTGATGACCAGGACGTCACTCAGGAAGTCTTGACTTCTCCTTGAGCATGTAGCAGTTTGACAGGACGACTGGCACGTGTGGCAGCTTGGAGGAGCCCAGGAAGGGCTAACGTTTGACTTCTTGATGCTGGACTAGCCCCAAAAGGGCCTAACGTCTCCCTCAAAGGGGCTTGACGTCTCACTTTTTGCTCATTTAGGTCTTTTACTTAGCATTTAATGTAGAAACAGTATGATTTTGGTTTGTAGCCTTGTCGGCTATTTTTAATGACCTGATTTTAATTATGGGTCATGAGATACTATATATTGAGGATGTTTTTCCCTCATTTGAACATAACACACAACTCACTCTCTTGTGAGGTCTGATTTCTGCGCCCTACTTGGGTATTTGGTCTTTTAAAGTGAGGCACACTTGTCGATGGAAGGATTTTCTTGGCATGTTTGGCAATTCTCTTGAAGGAAGGTTTACAACTAGGGTTTGAATATGCTTTTCATCACGATATGTAAGTGTTTTTCTTGCAAAACTTCTTAATTGAATGGTTGTAGGTTTATATTCTTGCATTTGCTTATAAATTTGCTGATTTTAAAACCCTAGGTGACAATCACACAAGTAGGTCCTTGTTTCATGTCCCCTTAGAGAGAAATATTCAGCCATTGAAGAAGGAAGAAAGAGCCTAGCCTTTGCTACACTCTTCTCACTTCTTCCCTTAAGCTAGCTTTGAATTTTAAAGGTTAAGAAGGAGGTGACGTCCTAGTCCTAGGTTATCTACACCTAGGGCCGTCCATCTTCTAGGGTTTTGGTGATAAAGCCTTGCCATTGCAACACTTTCCCTCACCTCATCCTCTTGTTTTAGCTT
Source organism: Picea abies (assembly GCA_900067695.1). NCBI lineage: Eukaryota > Viridiplantae > Streptophyta > Pinopsida > Pinales > Pinaceae > Picea > Picea abies. The sequence goes on from CBVK0102780540.1 coordinate 2,275, forward strand.
ATCTTTTATGTTAGCTTTTTTGCCAAGTTTGACCTAAAGAAGGAGGAAAGAGCACGAGGCCTTGCTTAAGCAACACGGGAGTGAGCCTCTTTCCCCTAGGGTTTTGATTCTAGGGCCCTGCCATTGCAACACTCTAGAACCCTTCCCTCTTGTCTTTAGCCTTTCATTCATTCAACCTTGCGTCCTCTCCTTAATTGACTCCATCTACGCTTAGGCACTGATGTTAAACACACGCCGTTGAAGTGATAGTGCTCAAACCAACTCTCAAAACTTTAAATTTTGAAACCCTAACTAGGCTGACGTCACACTTGGTTATTCCATCTTGATGCAACAAATTTTGATGATAAGCAATTGGATGATGACTAAAGGCATTTATTGAGTAAATGATTGATTAAATACATTGTTGGCCACATCATCTTAATAGTTATTGATGAATTGATACTTTTTCATTGTTATATTGATAAAACGTTAACCTCATTGATATCTGTTGGTTTAATTGCTTACATATTGATATCAGATAGTTACATGAAGTACTAACCCACTGAATTATAGCCTGCATATATATTGTTTTGCTATTGTCTTGTTCCGGGCATGTGTTCTCATTTGGGCATACACTTCTTTATTGGCTGGTTAGCTGGACTATCTGACCTTGGTGGTAACCTGTGAGGAGGAACTTCTGCTTTGACCTTTATACCTTTGCCTCTTCAAAACCCTAGGTTACCAGGGACGTCTCCCCTAGGATAACCTCCCTAAATAGAAAGAACCTCCCCATTGAGGTGACATTGGGTGGGGAAGGTTCCTGTTACGCCAGTTTGGCCTCTATCCTTTAGCCATCTGACCCAGCTACAAACTGTGCGATAACATTTTGGCGCCGTTGCCGGGGAACACTGAGTCAATATTCCTCAAACGACAAACCTTTTCGGTAAGCTTTTCCTCAGAGACATTTTCTTACAAGCTTACCTGGCGACTCCACTACGGTGTTTTTCCCCTTTTCTTTGGTAGTTTCAAGTAAACTATTTGGCGACTCCACAAACTAGAAGGAGATTCAACAATCCTCCTTTGTCCTTCAGAAGGAAGCCTCCCTTAAACTCTCTTGTTGTCAAATCACTTTTCGGGAAGAGCCTTCCTCTAAGAATCATGTCTACCTCTCAGACCGCTACAACAAACCCAGTCAACAATCAAAGACAATGGTCATCTACCCTTTTCAGGCCGTTAAACATGTCAGCCATACCTGGCTATCCTAGGCAAATGCCACCCAAGTATGAGAAGTGGTTGCCTAAGCTTACCGGTACTGATGCCATCAGTGCCGAAGAGCATATGAGTAACTTTTGGGCTTTCTTTCAGCTTCATCCCATCAGTGATGATGCTGAAGACTTGGTCATGAAGTTATTCTTCGCTACTCTTTATGATGCCTCAAGACGTTGGTACCTTAGCCTTCCTGATGGAAGCATCAAGACCATGGATAGACTTGAAGAGGCCTTTCTCAAAAGATGGAGTATCAAAGAAGACCCTAATATGCTTCTCACACGACTGAATAGCCTTGCTAATTATGAGAATGAGTCCATTCGGGAGTTTCACACTAGATTCGAGACTTTGTTGCAAAGAATTCCCGCAAGCCATCACCCGAAAGATGATTACCTTGTTCATATTTATACCAGATCTTTCAATAGCCAACTAGGGTATCTCCTTACAGACAAAAACCCCCAGTCCATTCAAGAAGCCCAAGAGCTCGCCACCAAGATAGAAGGGAACCTCCTTTCATCTAAGATTGAGCCCTTTGCTAACCCTAGGGGGAGAATAGATACCAAGCAGAAAATAGTACACAATGCTGAGCCTACTTCAGATCTCTGCGCCAGTATCAACAAATTACAAGCCTCCATGGATGGCATCATAAAAATCAAGAAGAAATGATGAGCCGGATTGTCAGACTTGAAAAATCCCAGATCCAAGCACCTAGGCCTCCGTTCAAAGGGCGGTTCCAGAAAGGGAATCAATTTTACAAGCCAAAGAATGAAAACAAATTTTGGCCCCTACAAACATTGTGGATGAAAACCCTTGGTGCCTGGAGTGTAGCGAAGCACATTGGGAGCATGAATGTCCTTATAACGCTAGCCAACAACAAGTCAACAATTTGGATTGCTTCATGAACTTTCCTCAGATAAATATCACAGATATAGAACATCAACAAGCAGTGAGGGAAGCAGCCAGAGCGACAAGGATGGCAATAATAAACAACTTGGACCAGGAATCACGAGAAAAGTTAAAGAAACAAGAAGTTCAGGTTTACAGAAGGAAGAATACGAAACAACCTACCGCTGATCAGCCGAAACCATCGCCTCTTGAGGTTCTTCCTTCTAGGACATCCAAGACTAGTAAGGTTGACCTTAACTTTGACTTTGAAGGGGCTTTATCAAAGATGCATGTGAATGTTTCCCTAAGAGAAGCAATCAAGATCCCATCCATTAAAGAACGCTTTGATACTTTCTTTTCGGGATCAGATGAACCTATGGACTCCCCTATTATGTTGCAAACTGACCATTTCAGGGTCCAGTATGGTGAAAACCCTCCTTTCTTCATGACTTTAACAATGAACAACAAATATCTTAGCAATTGCATGCTAGATACAGGCGCTGGTGCTAACATGATGTCTCTTAAAGTCATGCAACAAATGGGTTTGAAGGTCACTAGGCCTTACAGGAATGTGTGTGGTTTCGAATCTAAAGCAATACCCACACATGGGGTGGTTGAAAATGTTGAAGTGCACTTAAAGGAATACCCCGAGAAGACAGTCCACATAAATATTATAGTGGTTGATGTCCCAGATGTGCGGGGAATGTTGTTATCTAGGAAGTTTGGTGTGATGATAGGTGGTTCCCTGGAAATGGACCTCACCTTCTTACGATTACCTTTGAAAGATGGAATGATGGGGCGTCTACTCAATGTACCAATAACTGGGAATCATATGCAGGATATTGTTCATCCCATAAATAATGACAAAGCACAGAATGATGTGATACAAACTCTTCAAGAATACTCTCCAGAAGACATGCCCTTTGCAACGGAAGAAGACTTTGATCAGATCGAATGGCCCAAAAAAGAAGAATACCAACATCTCCTAGATGAATTCAAGAACAAGGAAGTTGGGACAGTGAAGATATTAAAAAAGAAAAATGAAGATGACGTACAAATCCGCTCGTCCCAACAAGAAGTCTTTTCAGCAGAAGCCCACCCACCTCCCTCAGTACAGTACACCAGGGTTGTTCAAGGAACGACCAAATACAAAGTCAGAAAGTATAAGGAGGGAGATATGGTATGGATGTGGGATACTCAGAAAGGAGAGCCAACTAATGTAAAAGGAAGCACGCAGTCATGGCTCGAACCTTTCAAAGTTGGAATGGAATCAGTTGATAACTCATACTATCTGTCAACTTTGGAAGGGAGAAGGCGCCCATTACCCATCAACGGGCACCTCCTCAAACCCCACCAAGGTGGTGGGACCTGACTCCACAGGTAAGTATAGGTAGGTAGGCATTTTTCTGTGTATTATACCATTTGCTTTTCATGATAGTTTGCTTCCTCACTTGCATATTGATTGTTTTATTTCAGCCATATACATATATGTATTGCAGGGTGGCAATACCACCCCACCTTTGTTACTAATGCCCTTTTCGAGTTTGAGCAGGTCTGCAGGTTATGCCAGAGATGCTGAGGTTCTTATGCGCTCTACGGTGAGCACATGTCCCCGAGTTGGAGCCAGATGTTATCCCCGATTTCATGGGATAACTAAGAGATCATGTCTCGAGGTCCACAGGTCCTAGACATGGAGTACCGAGAGAAGGATTGACCTGAGCATGGGCCCGGAGGGCCCATCTTTTTTCTCTTTCATCAGACTTGTTTTGTCAGCAACAACAACATCCATCACCTTCGGCTTGGACTTGTATCAGAGAAGACTCTTGCTTCATGAGGTAATTGGTCAAGGTATCATGGTATGTGTCATTTTTTATCATTATAACCTTTAGATATATGCATCAAATTCCTTTTATTTCTGACGACTGCTTGGATCTTACATTAACCCACTTGACCATGGTTGGGGGGATTGACGGGGTGCCCTAGCAAGCCTGTATCCATAGGTTTTGGTTTGCCACTGGGGGGGATTTCTGAAGAGCCATCGTCCACTCCCATCATATCATCACTTTTACATCTTATCTCTCACTCATATGTCCCATTCCCTTAGTCCGGGCATTAGGATGATCTGTTTGTGGGGTTGCACCTTATCTTGTGGAAAGAAGGGGCTAAAGGCCCAGAAGGTAAAAGTAGTTGGTAAAAGATAAAAGCCATAAAAATGAAACTTAGAGATGCTTTGCCCAGGGATCCCCGAGAAGGCAATAAAGAGCCTCTCAGCAAGAAACAAGAGGGACCCTAAGAAAAATAACTAAACAAGACCTAGCCAAGAGGAGAGGGGGTCTCATCACGAGCCAGCCTATTATGTTCATGGGTACCTAACAGTATGACATTGCCATTATCTGGTCACCACGCCAGGGCAGTGACCTTTGGTTGCATGGCCAAGGGAAAGGGGGTCTCATCACGAGCCAGCTTTATCATCTCTGTGAAAGTGCTTGTGGGTAACACTGTCAGCTCTGGTCACCAAACCAAGGTAGTGTCCTCTAGTTAGTCCTTGAAATAAAAATAAAAAGCAAATAAAGAAAAGAAAAGAATAAAGGCAATAAAGGGCTTGGAAAGAATTGCATCCATGACGGGTACAACTCACCTTCTACAAAGGCACCCACAGGTAATATCATGCATCCCAGTCTCTCACTCTACCCGTATGTCTGGACATCCTTTGACCACATCACCTCATTTTACATGGCTTGGATGGTACCCTCTGGAGACTTTCCTTTTCTTATGGATGCTGGCCCAATAGGGTATTTTGTCTTTTTCTTTGGCTTTGTATTGTAGGTCATTGTAATGTCTTTGAGCTATTGATTGATATATCAGGGGTTTTATGCATGTATTTGATAAAATTAATGATGAAACGTGATTGACATTGCTATGATCCCTGTGACTAATGAGCCCATGGAGGGCGAAGTTTTTGATGTGCAGGACCATGCCCGATGGATAGGTACCAGTTGGACCGGTACACATGGGGAGATGATTAGCTCGGACCTCCATGGGGCTGAAGAGCCCGTTAGATGGTTGCTGGGACCCCATCAGGGGCAGAGACAGGACAGTGATTGGTCGAGCCTTTGCACATGAGAAGAAGAAGGACGTTCCACCCAGGACACTTTGGCTGAGCCCAGCCCAGGGGGATTGACCCACTTCATGTGGAACGTTTTCCTTTTGATGACCAGGACATCACCCAGGAGGTCTTGACATCTCCTTGAACGTGTAGTAGTTTGACAGGACAACTGGCACGTGTGGCAGCTTGGAGGAGCCCAGGAAGGGCTAACGTTTGACTTCTGGATGCTGGACTAGCCCCAAAAGGGCCTAACGTCTCCCTCAAAGGGGCTTGATGTCTCACTTTTTGCTCATTTAGGTCTTTTACTTAGCATTTAATGTAGAAATAGTATGATTTTGGTTTGTAGCCTTGTCGGCTATTTTTAATGACCTAATTTTAATTATGGGTCATGAGATACTATATATTGAGGATGTTTTTCCCTCATTTGAACATAACACACAACTCACTCTCTTGTGAGGTCTGATTTTTGCGCCCTACTTGGGTATTTGGTCTTTTAAAGTGAGGCACACTTGTTGATGGAAGGATTTTCTTGGCATGTTTGGCATTTCTCTTGAAGGAAGGTTTACAACTAGGGTTTGCGTATGCTTTTCATCATGATATGTAAGTGTTTTTCTTGCAAAACTTCTTAATTGAATGGTTGTAGGTTTATATTCTTGCATTTGCTTATAAATTTGCTGATTTTAAAACCCTAGGTGACAAGCACACAAGTAGGTCCTTGTTTCATGTCCCCTTAGAGAGAAATATTCAGCCATTGAAGAAGGAAGAAAGAACCTAGCCTTTGCTACACTCTTCTCACTTCTTCCCTTAAGCTAGCTTTGAATTTTAAAGGTTAAGAAGGAGGTGACGTCCCAGGCCTAGGTTATCTACACCTAGGGCCGTCCATCTTCTAGGGTTTTGGTGATAAAGCCTTGCCATTGCAACAGTTTTCCTCACCTCATCCTCTTGTTTTAGCTTATCTTTTATGTTAGTTGTTTTGCCAAGTTTGACCTAAAGAAGGAGGAAAGAGCACGAGGCCTTGTTTAAGCAACATCGGAGTGAGCCTCTTTCCCCTAGGGTTTTGATTCTAGGGCCATGCCATTGTAGCACTCTAGAACCCTTCCCTCTTGTCTTTAGCCTTGCATTCATTCAACCTTGCGTCCTCTCCTTAATTGACTCCATCTACGCTTAGGCACTGATCTTAGACACAGAATGTTGAAGTGATAGTGCTCAAACCAACTCTCAAAACTTTAAATTTTGAAACCCTGACTAACTAGCTAACCCTAACTAGGCTAACGTCACACTTGGTTATTCCATCTTGACGCAACAAATTTTGATGATAAACAATTAGATGATGATTGAAGGCATTTATTGAGTAAATGATTGATTAAATACATTGTTGGCCACATCATCTTAATAGTTATTGATGAATTGATACTTTTTCATTGCTATATTGATAAAACGTTGACCTCATTGATATCTGTTGCTTTAATTGCTTACATATTGATATCAGATAGTTACATGAAGTACTAACCCACTGAATTATAGCCTGCATATATATTGTTTTGCTATTGTCTTGTTCCGGGCAGGTGTTCTCATTTGGGCATACACTTCTTTATTGGCCGATTAGCCAGACTATTTGACCTTGGTGGTAACCTGTGAGGAGGAACTTCTGCTTTGACCTTTATACCTTTGCCTCTTCAAAACCCTAGGTTACTGGGGATGTCTCCCCTGGGCTAACCTCCCTAAATAGAAAGAACCTCCCCATTGAGTTGACATTGGGTGGGGAAGGTTCTTGTTACGCCAGTTTGGCCTCTATCTTTTAGCCATCTGACCCAGCTACAAACTGTGCGATAACAGGTACAAAGGGGACTTGTGGATCCATTGGCATTACTTCTGGTAGAAGTAAGGGTAGAGTGTACAAGAGTACACCATTGAGTTTTGAAAACAATCCATTATGTTGGTTATATCTCCCAAGAACTTGTTAGCTTTCAATGTTGCTCCAAAAGTGTTTATACCATGTTTAGGGGTGCTTCATGAGATTTGGGATACATGGTGTATGATTAGCCCCTGGATAATTCGTGTTGGATTTTCACATTGGCGATGGCTTACTCAGTGATTGCTTGACCTCAATTGGGTGCTTGCATGACATTCTTCCTTAGAGCATTGGAGATATTCAAATGGCTTGGTGACATTCTACACGATGGTTGCTTGCTTGGAGAGTGCCTTGCATTGGAGGAGGAACATTTGGCATTCTAGAGGAGGGCATTGAACCCTAGACAACATGGGGTAAGTTGGATACTTTCATGGAGGCATGGAGTTGATTTGGGGATGCCTGGGTTGCAACAATGTTCATTTAGGGGGGAGTGGAATCGGTGGAGCACATGGCTTAGGAGTGTTGGATTCCTTGGAGGCTTGGGGGAGGAGCATTTGACACATCTCATGGAGCACCCTTGCATTGGAGCCTTGCTTGTGTACGACCTCACCTTGGAGCTTGACATGTGTACCCTTGGAATGTAGTGCTGCATGTGTGAGCCTACTCATGGCTTTGTAGGTTACCAATAAGGGTTTAGGCCCGCATATGTGTTGAACTTATGCTTATACTGAGAAGGGGGGGTGAAGCAATATACGATACTTTTTACTTTAAATGAGCATTCATCAATCATTCATTAACTTTAAAACAATAAATGCATGTAAGCTTAAATCACAGTACACAGAGTTTAATTTGGAAACCCTTGTGGGAGAAAACCACAACAACTTATCTTTATAAATGTCTGTAGGCATCAACCTACTAGAGACACTGATCTCTTTAGCTGAGCACCAACTTAGCAAGATATTGTGTAGGCACCAATCTACTAGAGACACCAATCTCTTCAACTGAGCACCAACTCAACAAGATATTTTGTAGACACCAACCTATTGGAGACACCAATCTACTCAGTTGAGCACCAACTCAGTAAGACCTGCATAGGTACCAATCTAAGATCTTCATATACAGAGTACTTTTGACTTCACTTGCATGCTTCATACTTCATGCATTTCAAAGCATCATCATACCCTTAACTTTCATGCTCCAACGCCTCTCCTTGCTTCATACCCTAGACATAGCTTCAAACCCTAATCAAATTTATCCTTCATTCCCCAGGGAACCTCATAGAATCATTCCCATAATATAATTTCGGACTGCAGCATCACAATAAAAAAACAACACACTTTGCAACATCATAGATCTTAGTCCTTCATAGTGCACCCTTAAAAATCCAAGAAAACTCTTCTTACGCACCTTTAGACCCCAAGAATACTCCCTAACTCCTCTTGCATATCTCAAATCTCTTCTGCGCACTTGTACTTGCTCTTCTTGCTTGGATGCTCTTTAAATGTGCACATCTATCTTGTATTTATAGTGTTTCTGCATTCACTTATGGGGTCGACTTGTAAAAGTGGCTGGACCAACCTGTACTTTATGGTTGGGTTGACTCGACCAAATCTTTCATATCTCCTCAGTCCTATGGAGTTAGAGGGAGTGCCATATACCATTAAAAAGGTCTCAGAATAAAAGTTTCAACCATATATCCTGTTATCCCCGATATAGCCTTGACTCAAGCTCTCTAGACCTTTCCTACAAACCGTGCGATAACATATCCTATGCTACCATTTGAGCTAGGTCTTCAGAGTAAAAAGGCCTTCAAAGTGTTGAATTTTAATGTTTAGCTCATGCACATGTGGTTTATTTCAATTTAGCATGTACTTGAACCATAAACAATGCAACAATACCATATACAATAGCTGCAGTAACCAAGATCACAAGAAGAATAACCATGCACAAGAACATAAGATTTTATCCTGGGAAAACCCTTCTCAATCAAGGGAAAAACCCAACAATCCTTTGCTATAGAGTCAAGAGAAGATCCCCCACACCATGAACCCTAGAGCACACAAGAGGGTGCTTCTTAGACCTAGAAACTTACGCCTAAGAGAAGTGCGCAATTCAGCCGTACACTTAGCTCGAGAGAAGGTTACAATGAAGTGTATGTGAGTGATCCACAATGGGGATCTACTCACTTATATATACAAGACTTAACACAGCAATAGGTGTGTCTATTGGCACAATAGGGCCGACCTGTACAACTCAGAAATATAATTAATCTTTACACAATATTAATTATCTTTTACATGGTGGGGCCGACTTGTACCCTTTCACAATACAAATTAGGGTTACATAGTAAATCTTACTCTTAGACAATAGAGCAAGGGATCCACACATCCTCTAGTGCTTAGCCTCTAGGGACACCTCCACCTGTGCTCACCCACATGGACGTCACTCTCAACAAATTAACTCAACTAAGTCCATAGGAGTACCATCTGGAGAACCATCTCAAGTCGACTCAACTAAGTCCATAGGAGTCTGACAAGAGACCATCTCAAGTCGTCTCAACTCAGTCCAGAGGAGCACGACATGAGACCACACGTCATCTCAACTCAGTCCAGAGGAATATGACACACCCATCACATGGGCTCTCTCATAGATCGTCTCAACTCAGTCCAGAGGAGAACGACCTGGAGAATGTCTCATGAAGCTGCAATCAACAACACAAAGATGGGGTATCCAACTGAGCATCAAAAATCCAAAAACAATATTTCCAACAATCTCCATCTTGCAATCTTTATCTTGGACATCTGTAGTCTCCCCCTGTCTTTGACATCAATGACAACAATATTTCCAACAATATGTTTTATTGGCCTCCCTTACCTCTCTCATATATATTGAGGAAGGAGAGTCTTTTTTCAACTCATGATCACTTCACAATGTTGTTATAGATGTGATGAGAGGAGTGCTGATACTGAGAGGGGGGTTGAATCAATATCAAGTACAATTAAGCACTTTTTATAACTTTACTTTTCAATCAAATAATGTATCCAATATACAATAGGAACATAAGAAGAAATACACAGTGCACAATAGATTTACGTGGAAATCCACAAAATGTTTTTCTTATATAATAAAAAGGTTACATTCAAAGGAAGCTACCACTTCCAAGATTTTCCAGCACCAACTGGAGTCTGGAAGGAGGCACCAACCCCCTAGTTTACAGGCTCCATATTGAAGGGAGCTACAACTCCCTAGATTCTCTAGCTCCAACTAGAAGGAGACCCCAACCCCCTTTCCTTGCCCCTTCCTTCCACCCTTAAATATGTATATATAAAAGAATCAACTTGTCATAGCCAAGTTCCAAGACTCTCCTGGTCTATTGTAGATTCACCTGAACAACTTGCTGATGTCACTTGTCAGCCTGTACCTGCCCAAAACACAGATCTGGGCTTTTCTTTACTGTCAACCCGTGAACATCTACACTTTGCTCCACTATGACCTGCGGATATCCGTGCCTTGCTCCACTGCGACCTGCGGATGACCTTAGAAAGCTTTGTACACTCCACTCTCGCAGAATTTTCTTTACTGAACTTCACCAATCTTCCTAACACAAGTGCTTATGCTAGCTCCATTCCACACTTACTTGATGATAATGGGAGGCTCTTTGATGTGTATTTATACTTTTCCAAGTACTTCCTTTACTTAACTTTTTAGGGTCGACCTGTAACTTTTTGTTTGCACTTTCTTTATTTAACTTTTAGAGTCGACTTGTAACTTCTTGTTTGCAACACCTTTGGGGCTTCTTGACCACTTAACCATATTTCCAGGGATTTTTGTAGACTTCTTCAAAGCGTCTTCCCGTGAGGGCCATGCTTAAAGCTATGCCATAAGGGGACCACTTTGGAGACTTCTTCAAATACACCCATCACTTCTAGGGGATTCTAAACTTCTTCTAGAGTTGACATCAATGACAACCAATTTTCCAACAATCTTTCCCTTTGGTATTGATGGCAACACTCATACTCTTCCTGTGAACATTGCTCCCCCTGTCATCATGCTCTTGATTTTTATCTCTCCCTTTGACATCATGCTAGTACAACTTAGATATGATGCAGTAGCATCGTGCTAGTATAGCTTAGAGATGATGCAGATGACTCGCATCATGCCAGTACAACTTAGAGATGGTGCATTGGCACCATGCTAGTACGACTTAGAGATGATGCAAAGACATTGATCTACATCATGCCAGTACAACTTAGAGATGGTGCATTGACACCATGCTAGTACAACTTAGAGATGATGTAGATGATGCTCCACATCATGCCAGTACGACTTAGATATGATGCATTCACATCATGCTAATATGGCTTAGAGATGATACAGTTGAGATACGTCCCTTGGTTAAAAGGAGGAGATGAGTTCCTCAGTTGGGAGGGAGTGTTGATATATGGCATCATGGATAGTCAGTGTGCTGGTGGACAAACATTCTCCAAGCAGAGAATGGTCCAGGTGTTGAAATAATGTAACTGCAAAGAGTATTCTTATTATTATTGATATATTATTCATAGGATCAATCCCCATTGTGGATTGATCATATCAGTTATTGTAATAGGACCAAATCCCCTTTTGCGGATTGGTCAAAAGACAATTGTAATAGGCAGAATAAGAAGTTGGCCCCAACAGTTATTAAAGAGACCCAGAAATATAATAAAGGTGGGTTTACCCACCCAGTTTGAGAAGTCAGCCCTGCCAGTGAAGAGACACTTCACACGTGCCAGACTTGTATAAATAAAGGAGGCTAGCGCCTCACTTAGACACAACTCACTTGCTCAGTTTGAGAGACAAGTTTTGATCTGTTACCAACAAAGGGGAGAGAGAGTGGCGCATATCTAGGAGAGGACTTTCCGTATTAGCATAAGAGATCTCTTGGCATTGTATTGGCTATCTATATTAAGGAAGTTTTG
>CBVK0102780547.1:0-10225 GCA_900067695.1 Picea abies
ACCCACCGAAAATGAGGAAGCTCCTACCTAAACTAACCCCAACTACAACAATAAACATATATAGTCAGACATCTAATAATAGCGCCCCCCCCCGAAAGCCTGAGTGTCTTTCACCAAGTCACGAAAACCCGAGGAAAATCCAGCTAAAAACAACGCTACAATCCCAAAGTAACATCTGAAAACTGCTAAAACCAACACTAGTAGAATTTAATAGATATGAGTACAGTGCAGTGTCCTCGTCATCCAATAAAGATCCCCGTGCCATTGAAGGCGAGCTCTAATGAGCTGCAGGTTTCAAAAAAATTCTTCCCACCCACCTCATTTTTAAAAGTGTTTTCTCATCTCAATTGTTTACCATATGAAGAATGAAAACTACGTTGATCATGTTCTCTGCAACAAGGGAAGAAGAAAAATAGTTCATGTTTTTGATGAGTCATTTCTTATTATTTTTCAATTATGACTATGATCACACTTTTCAAATAAAAAGTTTAATATACTATATCAATATTTTAAATAGGATTATTTTTAAGATAATCCGATGTAATTTATATTTTAATATTTATTAAAGATTAAAATTGGTCCATAAAATATAAGAATACATTATATAGAAAAAAGATAAGAGAAGATGAAATAACATCATAAAGAATATAAAAGGAGATAAATAAAACTTAAAAGAAGAAAAAAACAATTACAAAGCACTAATTCATTGAGATGGAGAATATTGAAGAAACTCATGAAGAAGGAGATTCCCTGATTGAAACCTAATGCTTTAGTTAAGCACTTCTATAACTCAAGATTGCAAAGATATGTGTGATGAGCATGAGGCTATGGGAGTCACTAGGTCTATGACGCTTCGTTGATCTATTATGTGAGATTGGAAGTTGGTTATGAGGCCTCTCCCTACTAGTGTTAGAGGGATGGAAGTAAAGGTAATCTACTTGGTATATGTCACTTTGGGGAGCTTGCCTTTGGTAAGATATCGAAAAAGGTCAAACATCTCACAGAGGAAGAGGGCTAAGCATCTCTAGCCCTCATAACCTATGAGTTTGGAGAGAACCAAGTGAATCTTCAAAGTGACAAAAGAATTGTACTTTGATCTCATTGTAGGGAGAGCATTTGAATACAAATTAGTCCTCGGTTTTAGGATATAAGGAGCAAGCCTAGCAAATATGGTGCTCTTGAGGAATATGGTGATCTATCTTAATGTAAAGTCTGTGGGAGAAAAAAATGGGCTAGAAAAGAGGGACCTTTAGGTGGTAAGGTAGTTGGATTCTGGTGTATCTTGAGGGTCGGATGAGCCCATCATTATGCTAGAGATATATGCATGTGTAGTATTGAAGTTTGGAAGAAAGCGACTCTATAGGCTTAGATCATGTGGATTGAAGGTATCCTCTATAAATCTCAATAAAATACCCTTGTTTATCTCACCCTTAGAGATATCAATAACATCAATTGTAAAGCTATGTGAAGGTGGTTTGTCAATATCAAGGTTAATGACTTGAAGCAATGAAGAAGTTCTCACGTACCAACAAGAAGTGATTCCCCATTCTTCCTAGTCCATAGAGGATTTGCAAGCAAGGTATGTATATCTAAGGAGATCACACTATGAGTTGCCCATATGTCTGAGCCCATGTATCATCGTTATGACATGGAAAATCACTTTATTAATAATAAGTGGGCTTGTGCGAAATTCTATAAGAATGGAAGTTTGAGGCCATGATCTCTTGGCATGAATATGTTTGGATAACATGGTGACGAGCACTCTCCCTATCCTATTTCAGTATATTTCCCAAAGCTGTGACCCCCAAACTTGACACCCATACAAGAGCACAAGTACTGCAACCATTGAGTGAAAGAGTTGGATCTTCAATTGAATTCCTTGGGATTGAAGTGGAAATATTGTTTTTTAGGGGTGGTAAGAGTCACATATCCCTTGCTCAACCTAGCTTCTACTATTGGAGTCAAGCTAAAGTAGGGTATGGAGAAGAGGACCTTGAGTCTAAGTATACATATGAAGAGACTACGTCAACCCTCTCACCTCTATAAGTAAGAATCACCTTTCTTGCCTCCCTTGCAGTTATGTTAAAATCGATGACTTTGTTTTCTCTAGATTAACTTGACAACGTTGACGAGTTTCACAAAAAGATGCTATGATCTCAGGTTGTCTATGGAGACCACTCTTTAAGGAGGACATGAGGTAATGTCATATACAAATAGTGTAGATTTTAACCTTGTACAATAAATTAATGTAAACAGATTCTTAATAAAAACAAAAAAGATACAATGACACACACACATTACACATAGATTTTACCATGGAAACCCAAAGTGAGAAAACCAATAACCTGTTTAGAGCCACATCTCTAATCTTCTATTCATCATATCTTAATTGTTTACAATACAAAACATATATAGAATCTTAGGACATCCAAAACCCTTAATCCTTTAACTCGGATTAGTCAACAACCCTAATTCCTAAACTAAAATTTAAAAACTATTGGTGAAAACCATGTGCCAAAAAACTACTAAAAACTAAGACAAAAAATATGAAAAAAAATATACCAGTATAACAATAACCACTATGAATGAAGAGTATGCAACCATTCATAACATCCAAATTATAAAAATGATATGATTTCGAGGAATTCATCAATTTAGAGTCCAAAAAGTGTAGGAAAGAGTATAAAAATTGACAATGTCACAACATTATACGGCCGTATGTTTCTGAGATTGGAGGCAGTGGAGCGACTGATAGAGGATGCACTCGAAGCCAGGCTAGAAAAGATGCACCATGTTCTGTGGGCAATTCAGAACTTGAGAAAATGGAGATTCAGGGGATTACAGTTAAATAAAATGGAGAACTTCCTGTGGGCCATTCAGAACTTGAGAAAATGGAGATTTCTGTGATGACAGTTAAAGATTTCAAAGTAGATTTCGGAGGTAAATTGAAGTGCGAGACATGAAAGCTTACTTCTGAGCAGACAGAATGTAGTGATTTTTGCAGTTGATATCAAGATACAATGTTATGAGACAGAATTTACAAATAATTACTGATATTTCAGAAATCCGCAATTTATATCAAACAAATATAACGTTTTTGCCAAAACCAGAGCGACTGGAACTCAGTTGATGCAGAGAAAGAGAGGATAAAAATTACAAAACGACTCCACTGGGGATCGAACCCAGAATCTCTGGTTTCGTAGACCAGCGCCTTATCCATTGGGCCATGGAGTCTCACATGTATTTAGAATATTTTGTTCTGTTCATGTGTCCTAAAACACTGACTAGAGTTGGATATGTTGTACTTATATGTCGCTGGAGGAAGATGGAGATTGCATTGAAGAAAGATGGCCACGATAAAATCATGTACAAATTGCATTGATTTCCGTTTGTTTGGACTCTTTCCTACACGTCAGATTGTTGGTCAATTTTTTAGTAAATAAATATTTCGTTGTCAAAATTTTTTATCAAATAATTTTTTTGGTGGAATTAGGAGAATCAAATTTGTACTAAATTATTATTTTTTGTTGTTTAAAATTTATTTTTGAATATAAAAATGAATTCAACATATTGAAAAACAGTTGAGATGTTCTAATTATACAGAAATAATTACTTAAATCTACAGATCTAACAATTTCTGATTACATTTAGAGCAAATATACTCATTTCTTAAAACGTTTAAACTAAGATAATAAATATTTGTAAATATTTTTGTAGATTTAAACTTTATGAAACATTGAAAAATCAAAGATTTTTTTATATTTTATATAAAAAAATAATTATAACATAATTCTTAATATTGACATTGATTTGATTTATGAATGTATTAAAAAAATATTCTTAAATATTGTAACTTCAAATGTTGACAATGATTTATGAATGCGTTAAAAATATATTCTTAAATGTAAGTTAAAATGATTTATTGTAACTTAAAATGTTTATGTGACTGGCTACTAAAATTAATCTGGTCAATACATAAGTATTGTTGAAGTTTGTTTTGGCCAGATTAATCTCCAGAAACTTGTTTTGGCCAGAATCTCCAGAAACCTGTTACATTAATGAAAATGGCAGAAAATGTGGAATTAATCCACTCGCAATGCACTGGTTGCATACGCAGAAGAGAGAGGAAGTACCTTCACGTAGAGATATGGTCCTTGGATTCGATGTGAGGATATAATTCCATAATGGCACTCCATGAGGAACCGTGAAGTGTTTAGTATCTTTAGGTTATGGTCTTTATAATGCCTTATGTTTTATAGTTTTAATTCGACTAGAAAATGAACTACATTTCCATTGATGAAAGGCATATTTATTGTCTGAATCCTTTGTTATTCAGGAAGCTGGGATAGGGTCAGCTAATCATTGCAGAAGAAACACGTGGCTTTGAAGTGCATCATGTCTTTTTTTTTTTATGGAAAAAGCAAAATTGGATTACATGTTTTGTATGGTTTTAAAACTAGTATCGTATTTTATTGAATAATATATATGCTTTGAAACTACACAAGGACTAGGTGCTTTGCAACTATTTCCCTTCTATTTGTTCTTCTTTGAATATATTCTTCACTAAATCAGACTATCATCTTTTATTATTACTATTTTATCATTTATTACCACTCAGAACTTTGATTATTCAGTTATTATCCTTCTTCATATCATTCTTTTCATCATTAATAATTCTATTTTTGTTCTCACCTCCCATTTTTTAATAATAATTGAGCTCAATGACTAATTTATCTCATTTCAAACTTGTTAAGCTTCAAATGTCCCTGATGATGGGTGGAGTGCCCACTCGAAATGCTCACATACAGTGATTATCCAAAAATTGTTTGAACAATATGACTAACTGTGGAAACATACATTCTCAAAATCTTTGGGTATAATTTTAAGCCCTTTAAATATTATTTATATTGCAATATTATCATCATTTAGGTGGACATAAATGTAGATGTGTACATAATGCACATTGTAGATTTATTTTTGTTTAGTCACTATGTCTAAAATCAAATAATGAAATAACAATAGATCCATCTTATCCATAGAGCCAACAAGCATCAAGAATGATCAAATCCTTTAAAGTGGAAACCTTTCAACATTTTTTCAGGTTCTAAAAAATGTTTAGATTTCTAAAGATTCTATCCCTCTGGATGGTTGAAAAAATCAAGGTTAACATGAATCTAGAGTCATATTTAATCAAAATGTTAAGAATTAAGAATATGATTTTGTGTGTTCAATATTACAATAGAATGTGCAATAAGAGATGTTCATGATAGCCCCAAGGGTTAGCTCAATTGATAAATTCTATTATACAAAAGTTCAAGGTCGTCTTAGGATCAAATCCTATTGGGTCATTTGGGGTTACCTATGAAAGGAATAGGGTTAGGTTAGGTACACCAATTCTCATGGACATTTGGAAAGGCTATAGCATGAACTATCCTAGGACTTGTGTATGTTTGGAATAACCTTCAGAATTATCTCTGCATTCCACACATTGGGAGATAGACTAGAAAACTACTATAGCATGTGAGTATATGGCACAACCTCTTCTAGACCCATTGTCAAGTGTAGAAAACATCTTTTACATAAAATATTCCAAGGGGTTAGCTCAACCGGTTGTCATTAATGTTGTTGGGAATTTGGCTAGTTCCATGTCAACAAATACCTTGGTCAAATCCCCTTGGTTTAGGTGCACTAGTCTATGCTAACAAGTTTGATAGGGATACAATCCATGAATGTGAAGAAACATCACTTGGGTTTCCCTATGGTGTTTTCCTTGGAAAAAATAGGTGTTCATGATGGGGATCTTAAAAGACCTAAACACATTCATAACTCCTATGGTGATAAAATAGACATTGGATCAATTGGTTTTAGGATTGTTTCTATCTAAATAAGACCTTGAATGCAAGTATTGCTTTGAGTTATGGTGGGCACACTTCTAGGATTTTTGACAATGGAATTGGTTCACTCATTTCTTTCATAGAATGAGGTATTGTTATCATCAAGAGTCTAACTTTCCTTTGATAATTTTGAAGTAAAATATAATATGATCCATAATCATGGTATTAAAAGTGGTTTTCTTAATTGATAAAAGTGAGGCACTAATGTAGCCTCCACCAAGGTTAAAGTCTCACCAATAACACAATATAAAATAAAATATTTAATGTAGCCTCCACCAATATTAAAGTCTCACCAATAACACAATAGAAAATAAATATTTGAGTGTACTTTAAACTTTGTGCCAAATTACATAGCCTTCAAAGTTAAAATAACAACGCCTTATTTCTAGGTTTTTATCTAGACATCAAATCTTCCATATATGGTGATTCACATTCTTCACTCGCCTTAATTTAATCAATAAATTATTGACATAAAGAGATTTATGATAATTTATTATTTATGGTTTCTCTTTTTTCGAGTAGAAAATTGCTCCATATATTTATGTGGTTCTCAAATTACATCATAACATATGTTTTATCCTTCACTCCAACATGGAAAAACTGTGATTAGCAAGTATCTCTAGTATCAATCACAAAAGCTTACAAAGAGTATAGTCACACCAAATAGTATATGACCATATACTCCACAAACGACAAAAACTTATCCAGTATACAAAAAGGTTATCGGCACAATGCCCAAGATGCATAGGAGCTAGTAGCATAAACTAAAAACAAAAAGGAGAAAAACAGTTCCCTGGAAAAGTCTTCAAGGATAAAGATGTAAAGATAGTGGGGGGCCTTCGTGGCCATCCTGCCATTTATTATAGAAGATCATTCCTTCTAAAACCTGTAAAGCAAACTTTGATAGTGCACCTGCCTCCATGTTTTCTTCATGATATATATGAGTAAACTTGGTATCCATGAAATGTGCAATGAGTTCTCTAATCTTAGTATTCCATCCCAAGAGAGAAGTAACTTGAAGCTTGTTGGAATGGTTGACCCAATCTATGAAAATCTTAGAGTCTCCAAGGACATGTAAACATTCTAGATTTAAGCGTTGTGCTAGTGTTAAGCAAGCCCAAACCCCAAGAAGTTTTGCTCTAGTATTAGAGCCCTGCCCACAGTTTAGAGTCCATTTGTATGATGTGATCCTTGAAGTCTTTATAATACCCCCAGCCCCACAAAGAGTACCATTTCGTTGAGCAGCACCATCAAACCAACAAAGGTTATCCCCACTAAAATTTGGAGTCTTCTTAATCCTAGAATGCATCCTAGATTGTAATAGATAATTGGTTGAATTCACCATCCCTCTTATTTTGATACAGGCTATCAAATCTAAGGGAATACGATTTTCAAAAATAAAACTATTTATTTCCAACCATACATGCCGACACACTATAATAGGTAAGGTTTTATAACATTTCTCCACCTTTATCCAATCTTCAAAGCAGTTAGTTAATGATATACCTCCCCAAGTTTTAGCGAGATTATAGACAGTGTGTAACTTCTGCCATAACTTAATAGTGAAAGAACAAGATATGAATAGATGTGAGATGGTCTCCTCCTCCCTAAAACAAAGTGAGAAAATGCTCGAACCGCACCATCCTCTTTTTTGTAGTGAGTCCCAAGTGAGAATTTTTTAATCCAATGCTAACCAAAAGAAAATTTTTACTTTAAATGCCAGGTCCCATTTCCAAAGTTGTTTTCTCCAGGGATCAATTTGAAGAGGCCAAAGTTTTTGAGCTAAAGCATTATAAACATTACTTGCCGAGAGTGATCCTGAATGGTCCCCACCTGCCCATAAAAGAAAATCCTCCCCATCTCCCAATTGGACGCCCTAGCAGATAAGCTCCCTAATATAAGTTTTCCACTCCAGAGCCAAAGTACCCAAAATACCCAGTTCCTCGCTAGTCCTCCACTACTTACTAACAAATCCCCTTGAATATTGTGCCTTAGCTTGATACAAATTGCTTACATTTTGAGTTTTTAAAGCCAATATTAAATCTTGTGAAAGCTTGGTTGCATTACCAATATCAAGGATATTATCCTTCCCAATGTGTATTGAAAAACCATTCTCGGGCTTCCAGCTCAACCAATGTATAATAAGAGGTAGCAACTTCATCAGGTTTTTCCAGAAATATGAAGCCATTGGTTGGATAATCTGGACAATTCTGAACCAAGTAGCCACAAATACAAATGGAAGGTATTTGTCCTTGACCACTCGATGCCAGAGTCCATCCACCATCAATACTATCCACAGTGAGTTGGCTACTAGCGCACGGTTGAAGAAAAATATATTCTGGAGGCCCCAACCTCCCAATGATTTGGGTTTTGCAAGTCAAGCCCAGCCACAAAGATGAATGCCACTTTCTTTGCGACCCCCCATCCAGATAAATTCAAAGATCAATTTGCGAATCTTTATGAGGATCGTGGATGGGACCGCCGCCAGATCCATCCAGAACACCGCTTGAGTTTCCAATAAATCCTTTACTAAATGCAGCGACCTCCCAACATTAACCAATGATTGCACTAGTGGTTGATCTGGTTTTCAAATTTTACCAATAGCCATCTCCAATCTTCGACAAAAATTTTCCCCGCTTTAAGAAAATACCCCAGGTATTTAAAGCCCCGTGTCATATTACATAAATTAAATGAAAATAACTCCTTATATCTCAACATAATCCCTTCCTCCAATCCCACAAAGTGGAATGTAGATTTAACAAGATTTATCCTGAGTCCCAAAGTGCCACATAATTGATCCAAAATATTCTTAACCAATTTCCATTCTGCCATAGATGCCTTCGTCATGATGATCACATCATCTACGAAGATGAGATGTAATACTTTGATAACTCTAGAGACTTTGATCCCGATCAACTTACCCGCCTCTTGGCCCTATTTTAATAAGATACTAAGACTTTCCATGATTAAAATAAACAGTAAAGAAGAGAGAGGACAGCCTTGGCGCAGACCACGTTCACTATTGAAAAAAGCCGAGGTCTCCCCATTTATCAGTATCGCAAAGGATGCACTCGTCACATAACTCATGATCCAAGAGATAGACAAAGCACTAAATCCAGTTTCAAAAATAATTAATCGAAGGAAATCCCAACTAACACAGTCATACGCCTTTTTCAGATCCAACTTTAGAAGCAAAGCTTGTATTTGTTTGGTCTTAATGTTGTGAATACATTCATGTGTCATCCCAATCGCATCCAAGATCTGTCTACCCTTCAAGAAACCCAATTGTTCCGCTGACAATGCCCTTGATAGAATGGGTTTAATTCTATTAGCAATCACTTTGGAGATCAATTTATAACATAGATTACAAAGGGCAATGGGTCTGTAGTCCCCAAAAGTCTGCGGAGAGTTTTCCTTGGGAATCAATGTCAAGAAAGTTGAGTTTAAGGATTTTTTAATCTTCCCTCTGGTTCTAGAGTCTTCAACCATATCTAAAATATGCTCTCCAACCACATCAAATAAAAGAGTAAAGAACTCCATTTTCCAACCATCAGGACCCAAAATTTTGTCTTTTGCAAAATTACTTAAAATATCCCATATCTCTTACTTAGAAACAACTCTGTCAATAACAACATTATCATCTACGGTCACAAATCGGTTAAAAAGTCTTGCTAAATTTGCTTAGTCCACTGGTGCCCGAGAATCATCAACAACTTAAAGATTCTTAAAATATCTAGAAGCCTCTCCTTTAATCTCCTCATGTCCTCTAAATATTTGACCAATTTCATCTCCTATATCCCAGATATGCTTCTGGTTTCTTCTCGCACTAACAAATTTGTGAAATTTTTTTGTGTTACAATATCCACATTTTAACCAAGTAGCGCGACTCTTTTGTCGCCAATACTCCTCCTCAAATTTTAGGAGCTCATTACGCTCTGCTTCTAACAGTTTCAGATGAGATTCCATTTTAGGAGCTCATTACGCTCTGCTTCTAACAGTTTCAGATGAGATTCCACAATGGAGTCCAGACCATCCCTCAACATACCCAAATCCGATTGATATCTTCCTCCAATATTTCCATCTTACGAATTTTTTCTTTCCGATTATGCCTCGCCCAAGCTTTGATATGGGCCTTTAAAGTTTTTAATTTCCAAACGATTCTATGTTGGATATCTAAATCCTCCATGAAAGCACCATCGTGCCAAACTTCATTCAATATCACAATAAACTCTTTCTCCACTAGCCACATTGGATTTAGTTTGAACGAATACGCCACCTGACCCCGATTGAAATCCAGATGAGTTATCACTGTTGCATGATCAGAAATATAG
>CBVK0102780559.1:0-11873 GCA_900067695.1 Picea abies
TATTTTAATGAGTTCTTGAAAGTGTGCTAATCAGAAACAGGTGTTGAAGATTCCTGTTTAGGAATTAGGGACCTGTTCCCTGTTAAGAGATAGTTATCTTTCAGTGTGTGTGTCAATTATTTCAGTTAAGCAATGAGTTCATGAAGTGTGATGATCGGAAACAGGTGCTGAAGATTCCTTCTTTGGGAATAGGGTCTTGTTCTCTGGTTATAGAATAGTAGTCTTTCCTTTTGTAGTGTCTTGAAGGATTTCTTTTCCCAGTCTGTTATTTCTTTAATGTAATCCAGGATTCTTTGACAATTATTTCTTTAAATAGTGAACTCTTCAATAGGTAGATTGCTTTCCTGTAATTCAAGTTAGAACTTCAGTTTGTTCAAGGAAAAGTGTGATTAATATGTTTTTACTACAACTCTAAGTTTCTTTTGAGATTGAACATATATAGTGCGTGGTTACCTTTGAAATAAACAGACTTCCCTGGGTTGACAATTTATGTAACACTTGATTGTTTAGTTAAATAATCAATTATAGTGACCAACATTTTGGCACCGTTGTCGGGGAAGGTAATTATAGATTTCAAAAGCACTTATGATTTTTCAGATACAAATATTGCATGAGAGGATGCGAAGACCCCAAAGACACTGACCCTACAGGTGGCAGGGGCAGAGGAAGAGGAGGAAGAAAGACTTATATTGACGAGATTATACCAAAGTTTGAATCTGCTGCTCAACGACCAAATTCTCGGAAACCAAAATCCCAACCTTCATTTCAAGCAAACTTTGAGACAGGGAAAGAAGTTTGGAGTCCTGAGACAGTCTAGAAACCAGCAGGAAACATTGAGGATAGAGCAAGCGCAGCAGGGGAGCAGACAGAAGAAAACATGGATGAGTACAATGAAGAATTGCATCATGAAGAACAGGCAAGTCCTGAAGGAGAGGTAAATGATGAAAACTCTTTTTCCACACTAGGATTTCCTATCGGTTATCTTCCTAGAGGGGTAGCCCCCATGAAGAACATTCCACTCTCAGCACTACCTAATTTTCATGGTTTGTCTCCAGAAGATCCCGATGAATTCCTTTTTGAGTTTGATATATTCTGCAGAAGTTATGATTACATTTCCAATGCTAAAAAATTAAAGCTATTTCCAACAACATTGAAAGGAAAGGCACTAAGATGGTTCATGAGTCTTGGAGGCCATGTAATCACAACATGGGACCAAATGAAACATAAATTCCTGAATAAGTACCAGGACTACTGCCGAACAAGAGAAAAAAGGGAGGAACTATTTAAGATGATGCAGAAAGAGGATGAAAATCTAAAGGACTTTGTAGAAAGGCTACAGTATAATCTACAAAGATCCAGCCACCCCAATGTAAGTAAAGACATTCTCAAAACTATATTATTAAAAGGAGTAAGGGATGACTGTCTAGATATGATGAATATGCTTGGAAAAGGGGACATATCTAAGGAATCATATGATGAAATTGTTAACTTATGCAAAATATGTTCAAGAGGAGCTTCAAAAAATAGATCAAACAGCAGGGGCACCACATTTTCAAGAGTCCAAAAATCAGCCAATGGGGGAGCAACAAGAGCTGAGATAGGTAATTTACTTGAAGGTTTCAAAACTGAAATGTTAAGCTCTTTTTCCTCGCAAATTGACACCCTGCAGATTCAAAAGAAGCAAGCAGAAGTAGAAGTAGCCCTGTCCATCTTTTGTTCTAAATGCAGAGACAAGCACCCATGAAGGGAATGCCCATTGGACAAAAAGCCAATTTTCACCATCTGTGATAAAGATCATGAGACTCAACAATGTCCTTCTCTACCAGGAATCAAGGCAGCATTACAACCAATTGATGAAGAAGCTGAAGTTGTCTATCTGCTGACACGGAGAAGACAATGGAAACCGTGAGGACAAGGTATGAATCCTAACATGCCATTTACATCTTCTAATCATTGGAATAACTATCCTTCTTTCAATCAAATGAGTTACCCCCCCTATAATCAAATGCAATATCCAAATCAAATGAATTACCCACCCATGCAACAAACTAACCCACCCTTTGTTGATCCATCAATGTGGACTCCTTGGCCTCCACAACAACAATAACCATATCAGAACCAATGGAATCCAAATTGGAGAGGACAACAACTCCCCTTCCCAAATCAATTACCTCAATCACAATTTCTACAACCAATCTCCTTACCATCAGGTACTCCACCAAACAATCAACTGATGAGACCCCAGCTACCTGTACAACCTAACCCTAACCCCAATAATAAAGCTGTGCAGTGCATTGATATTTATAACCAGCCTACATTTTCTCTTCTCCCTGTGTAATGCAACGATATTCATTTACGATCTGGGAGAATAGTAGAACCTATCATAGCCGATGTTACCTATTCTGATAAAGAGGAAACAAAATAGCTTGATGTACCTGAAGAGGTACAATGATCCTCTAACAATGATGTTGAAACAACAAAACCACCATTTCCTGAGCATTTAGCTTTGACTAAAACACCCGAGCCACCAACTTTCAATCTTCTAGGGGAATTACAAAATTTGTATGTCAAAATTCCTCTACTACAAGCACTCCGAGACGTACCAATCTATGCCAGGACGATGCGAGACATTTGTGTTAAGAAGCCTGGTAGGAAAATTAATGATCCCCTCACAGTCCATGTTATGGGAGACTTGTCTGCACTAATGTCAGGAAAATCCCCCCCGGTTAAATATGGTGATCCCAGCCACCCTACCGTCTCAGTACAAGTTGGAAAAATGATAATCCCTCGAGTCCTGGCAGATTTAGGTGCCACTATCAATATCATTACTCTGGAAACCTTACAACTGCTACAACTGCAAAATGAAGTCAGAGACACCCCAAATATCCTAGAATTAGCTGACCGATCTACAATTAAACCAAAGGGAGTCATTGAAGACCTAATTATCTCAGTAGAATCCTGGAATTATCCAGCTGACTTTGTGGTACTACAACCTAAAACAAAGTTGGGGGGCCACCCTCTAATTTTGGGCAAGCCTTGGCTAGCCACAGCAGACACTTTTATCAGCTGTAGATTAGGTTCAATGACAATTTCCAATGGTTACGAAACTAAACATATTACCCTCTACCCTCACACTATGCCCCTGATTAATAATGATAATTCTGTATGGGTAGACTTCAATGATCAACTTACTCAACCCATCTTGACTATCGGACAAGCTCTAAGCCTTAAAAACAACACCAAGGATGAAGTAATTAATAATTTTATCTGTGAACCCTTCTCCGTGACTCCAGAAACTCACAACCAGCTAGCTGCACTATTGGATTCAGATAATTAGGAAAACCTTAACTCTGAAAACCCACCTCAAACATCTACCACCATCTCTTCTAAAAGCATACTAGTAGAAATTGAACCTGGCAAAACACTGAACATAAACCCTAACTTGACAGATGCTGAAACACAACAATTAATAAAGTTACTTCTGAAAAATAAAGAAGCATTCACATGGGACTATACAGATATGAAAGGAATCTCCGCCGAATCATGTACTCATAGAATATATATTAAGGAATATTTTCGACCTATCTGCCAATCTCAGCGACGAATGAACCCTAATTTGAGAGAAATCCTTAAAGAAGAACTTCAAAAATTGCTTGATGCAGGGTTTATATATCCTTTATCAGATAGTGAATGGGTTTCCCCGTTGGTAATAGTTCCTAAGAAAAATGGGAAATGGAGAGTATGTGTGGATTATAGAGCCTTAAATAAAGCTACTAAAAAAGACCACTTTCCATTACCATTCATTGATCAGGTGTTAGACAGTTTGTAAGGGAAGAATTTTTTCTCATTTTTAGATGGTTTCAGTGGGTATAACCAGATCAAAATTGCACCTCAGGATCAAGACAAAACCACTTTTACTAGCCCTTGGGGAACCTTTGCTTATAGAGTTCTCCCATTTGGACTATGTAATGCACCAGCAACCTTCCAAAGAGCAGTTATAGGAATATTTTCTAATATGCTTAATGACTCTATGGAAATTTTTATGGATGACTTTACTCCTTATGGTGTTTCTTTTCAGGAAGCACTACAAAACCTTGAGAAAGTGCTTAAACGATGCATACAAGCCCAACTCTCCTTAAGTACAGAAAAATGTCATATGATGATGAGTGAAGGAATAGTGCTTGGACATTTTATCTCATCTCAAGGAATTCAAGTAGACCCATCCAAGATACAAGTCATTAAGGATCTTCCTACTCCCAAAACCCAAACAGAGGTAAGAAGTTTTCTAGGACATGCTGGATACTACAAAAGATTTATCAAATTTTTTTCCAAAATAGCTTCTCCCCTGTTTGTGTTACTGATGAAAAATGCAGAATTCAAATGGACTAATTCTTGTCAGGAAGCATTTAATATACTTAAACATCAGTTATCTACAGCTCCTATTCTCAGAGGACCTGATTGGACACTTCCCTTTCATATATCCTCTGATGCTTCAGATACTGCAATAGGAGTTGTCTTGGGACAAGAAGAAAATCATCTCCCTTATGCTATTTATTTCATCAGCAAGAATATGACTCCTGCTGAACTCAATTATATAGTCACCGAAAATGAATTCTTAGCAATTATCTATGCTATTAACAAATTTAGACATTACATTACTGGCTACTCTACTCTTGTCCATACTGATCACTTAGCTATCAAATATTTAATGAACAAACCTATCACAAACGCTCGAATCACCAGATGGTTATTATTATTGCAAGAATTTGATATTACAATTGTAGATAGACTTGGAAAAGAAAATGTAGTTGTTGATTTCCTTTCTTGGTTGACACCCGATGATGATACCCCAGTAGATGATTCCTTTCCTGATGAATATCTATTTGCAGTTTCTGCTCACTCACCTTGGTATGCAAACATTGCTAACTACTTGGTTGCAGGGAATTTACCACCACACCTATCCCACCAAGAGAAAAGAAGAATCATTCAACAAAGTGCTCAGTATAGTTGGATAAGTGGGTGTCTTTTCCATATAGGACCTGATCAAGAAATCCGAAGGTGCATTAGAGAAGATGAGGTTTATGATCTACTAAAAGCTTGTCATGATGGCCCTTGTGGAGGGCATTTTGCTGATAAAAGAACAACACATAAAATTCTCAGGATGGGGTACTATTGGCCCTCACTTTTCAAAGATGCAAAGAAATATGTTTGGGCCTGTGATAGATGCCAAAGAGTGGGCCAACCTAATCATAGATATGAAATGCCGTTAAACCCCCAGATAGTACTTGAACCATTCGAAAGATGGGCCTTAGACTTTGTAGGACCCATTAACCCCCCATCCAATCAAAAAGTTTACATAGTGGTCTGCACAGACTATATGACCAAATGGGTGGAGGCTAAAGCACTCCATAGAGCGACCGAAGAAGCAGTTATAGATTTCTTATTCGAAGACATCTTCATCAGATTTGGAGTGCCAAGAGAATTAATTATAGATGGAGGACCTCCTTTCACCTCTCATGGTTTTAAATCCACCCTTCAAAAATATCATATTCAACATAGAATGACTACAACATACCACCCCCAAGCCAATGGATAGGTGGAAAGCAAAAATAAATTGATAGAAGCCATTCTCACAAAAACAGTGAAGGAAAACAGAAAGGACTAGTCTCACATGCTCCCTGAAGCATTATGGGCCTACAGAACTACCTGGAGAAATACTACAGGATTCTCTCCCTATGAATTAGTCTATGGAAAGAGTGTTGTCTTTCCTGTGGAATTTGAAATCAAAACCTTAAGGACTACTTTAGTTTTCAACCTTGATTTGACCGATGCACAGACAGCCAGGTTGCAGCAGCTTAATGAATTGGATGAGAAAATACTAGATGCCATTCATCAGACAACTATGATTCAACAACAAAGATCAAAATGGCATGACAAAACTATCAAGAATAAGTAGTTCCAAAAAGGTAATTGGGCCCTACTGTATGACTCTCGGTTCAAATAATTTCAAGGGAAACTGTGTACAAGATGGCTTGGACCCTACGAAGTAGACATTGTTTTCCCCAATGGAACAATAAGGCTCCTCATAATCGATGACTCTAAAACACCGTTACTTGTAAATGGTCATCGGCTCCGTCTATACCAGCACCCTATTTCCAAAGAATATTTTAAGGCCACATGTGTGGCAGACTCTCATTACCTCTTTTTAGAGGGGGCTCCTACCCCTCATTGCAATTAATTTTTTTTAAGTTAATTTCTTTAGTATTAGATTAGATTTCATTTACTAATAATCCCTGTCAAGAAATACCATGTTACAATCGATTTTTGCAAATTCCCGATCAAAACACAGGCCCACTAAGAAAGGACGATCCTACTTCAAGAAGAGGCAATCTTTCCCATTGCTAAAACACCACTAATCAACAACTCTTTGCTCTTTTTCCATTGCTGAAACACCATTGTTCAACAACCTTTCACCATTTTCCCCATTGCTGAAACACCACTGTCCAACAAACTTCCCGCCATTTTCTTCCATTGATGAAACACCACTGTTCAACAGTTCTTCATATTTCCCCATCGACGAAGCAACACCGTCCAACAATTATTTCACCCTTCTTTCTATTGTTGAAACACCACTGTTCAACAGTTCTTCACATTTCCCCATTGACAAAACAACACCATCCAACAATTGTTTCGCCCTTCTTTCTACGGCTGAAACACCACTTCCTCAGTAGTATTCTGCAACATCACTCTTCAGCAAACATTTCTCTGTTCCTCCTACGGTTGAAACACCAATTTTTTGGCATTTCCTGTCAATAATATTTTGCGCTCTCATACTACATTTTGTCCTTCCAATCAACAAATCCTTGATACAATTCATCTAACAAATCAAAAGTCTCCGCCACGGCCACTGCAGAACTATTACGGACATGCATTATATTTTGTTTAAGTACGAATCAAAAGGTAAAGACGAGGTATGTAAATTCTATGTATTACAGTTAATCTATAGTTAATGAGAAGATTCCAAATCATTATTACCACTCGCGTAAAATCATTATGAGCCGTACTTAAAAAGGGGGGAGGAAATATTGAACTTGTATACCATCATTTCACACGTATCAACCACCGCCATTCCTATTTACCATCCTTTTGTTTTATTTCACCACCATTTGCATGCCTTCACTTGAAAAACTCACTCTACACAGAATTTGTTACTCAAACTCTTTGACAATGTATTTTACCGAGCTGGTAGCTACGGGAGGCTCTATTATACGATACGAACCTGCCATGATAGCCCTGTTAGAACACTATCTAGTAGTCTATCAATTTTTTCTGCAGGCAGGATGGCTTGGTTATTTCCAGAGACTCCAGTGGTATGATCAACAACAGGTTCTCCAATTTGCTCAAAATCTCCAGGAAGACCATTCCATTGTTCAAGGGGTTCGGATTTCAGTTACAGAAGAGGATATAGCGTAGGTTTTGGGTCTCCCTAACAATGGCCTTCGCCTATTCAGCCGTAAACATATCATCCTGAATGCCCAGCAGGATTTCCTCTTGCCAGGGGAACAAATTGAACCCAAAGGCCGGGGTGTACGACTCATCTTGTTGCCGCCTCCATGGCCAGAAGTTGCAAAATTCGTCAAACACTACCTTACCTGTGAAGGCTGATACCAGGTATTCTACCAGCACGATTTTGTCCTATTGTCTCATTTACGGCATAATAGATTGGTGAACATTCCTTATTATTTGCTCGGTTGTCTTAAGAATATGTCGCACTACTGTAAAAAGGATAAAGATCCCACCCTTTCACTCACCGATCACCATATCGTTCAACTGCTCATCCAAAAAGGTTTTTCTCAACAAAACCCTCCACTAAATAACCCACCTATTGATCCCCAAGAAGCTGCTGAAATTCCTGAAAATCTTCAGGAACAACAACCACAAAACCCTCCAGACTCTCCAGAAATACCTAACAGTCCACTTATAGACCCAATCAGTCTAATTAACCCCCCTACCATACCAAGCCTTCCCCACACTTTACCATAATCATCCACTCCTGCCCTTCATATTCTTAGCGATGATTCTGAACCAGACAATTCTCCTTGCCCCATCATTGAGGAAAAACCCCCACAAAAACGAAAGCAAATTTCTTTCTTTCTTCCCTTTTTACAAAGAAAACAAACAAGGGCCTCAACAAGGGCACCCACTACTGCCACTACCCTAGACCCCCAACCCATCCGATTAATACCCCGTACACCTCCAACCTCCCAAATGCCAGAATCTTTGCCTATTCCACCCACGGGAACTGAAACACAAGAACCAGATGCCCAGGGTGTTGCGACATCATCCGTTTCAAATCAAGTAGCTGAAACACAAGAACCAACTACTCATCAAGTAGCTGAACCACAAGAACTAGCTACCCATTCAGTAGCTGAAACACAAGAACCAGCTACTCATTCAGTGGCTGAAACACAAGAACCATCCATAGCTACCACACAAGAACCAGCTACAACTGAAACACAAGAACCAACTGCTGATTTTGATACTGAGATACAGGAATCATAGGTACAGGGTGCTGCAACATTAATTTCCTTACATCAAGAAGTTGAAACACAAGACGCAACTGCCGATCCTGTAGCTGCTCCACAAGAACCAGCCAGTGCAGTCGTGACTGCTACACAAGAACCAGTCACTCCTCAACCAGAACCAACAATGGCCTTTGTCTTACAAGAAAATGAGTTCCTAAAATCTAAACTGGAAGCCTACAAGAAAGAGCTAGCCGCAGCGAAGGAATCCTATGAGAAGGAACTTAATTTGCACACCCTAGCTCGCATAGCGACCATGTCAGAAGGAACTACAACAGAGAATTCGTGTAGAGAATATATGTGCTTTCAATGTGGGGACATCTACTATCAAGCAGGCTACAAAGTAATTCAAATCCCAATACCAGGAGCTCCCCCTGCTCCTTCAACTTTTGCAGTCAAAGAAGAAAAACCTGCTATTACACAAGAACCAACTATAGCTGTCACACAAGAACCAGCTATAGCTGAAACACAAGAACCAGCAGGACCTTCCAGAATTAAGACTGAACCCTGGCCTGCAACAAATGAGAAATCTGAAATCCCTGCTTTTGTTAATTAAGATGTACAAACATTGCCTATTGATGAATTTTCCCCTCCCAGCCAGATTAATACCCAAACCTTTGTGGAACAAGCCACTCAGACCCTACCACAACCTATTACTTGCAACACTAAAACACAAACTCAGCCATGGGATGAGCAGGCAATAATACAAAAATGGAAGAAAGAGTGTGATGCTACATAGGCCAAAAGCCTGCAAGAGCACAAACAAATCTGGATAAATCATACCTACTCAAATTGGGAAGCTTTGGAGAAAACACGCCAGGAAGCTCATGCCCTTAAGAAACAAAATAGAGAGCTAAAAGGCAGAGTGCTCCTAATATTTGACTTGGCACAAAAGATATTGGCTGGAAGGAAACCATCCTGCAATTACTCCTTGTTCCTCATGGAACGACTTACATGGTTTCAGATCAAATCAATCACAGAAGGCAGACCCCATGGAGTGTTACATCCAACAAATTTTGTCAAAACCTTTGCAGAAGCCTCTGCTATGGATCAACACCTCCTCTGTGAGGCATATTTTCATAATGAGGCCATCCCTAAGAACCGACAGCTTAACCTTAACCCTCTTGTCAGTGACATCCAGATTAGGGCACTCACCTCCTTCCTCAACAATCAGATTATATGGTAGGATGACTTCCTAGCTGCCAAGAACAATGAGGATAATCGCCTTCTCTGGATAAGTCCAGAGCCACAAAACGCTGCCACCTTTGCTACAGAATATTATCAGTTTTTAAAGAACCCTGGGATGACTGAACACATTCAGCAACTACAAACAACAGTGCTTCAGGATTGTCAACACTCCATTAGATCCACAGAGATTGTTTCCCTATAGGCAAACAACTTGTTTTGGCAGTAATCTACTGAGAAAAGACAGGAACACAATCCTTTTAGCCCCACTAATCTTGAGATAGCAATCTCCAGGGTACCTAACTACATCAAGTGTGTTCAGCAATGTGCTGAAAGGTGGATAGGGTACCGGTTTCATTTTCCTATCCTCTGGCTGCCAGCAGAGAAATATCAAGTCCATTATAAGTTGCCCAAGAAGGCAGAAATAGCAGCATGGCAAAGGTTACAATGCGTTAAAGGGTTCAGAGCTCCAACAGACATCACCTTCCACAGCTATTTCTTGAGTAACTTGCATGCTCAAAGTTGGTATTCAGATTCTGATTCAGAGTGAAGTTGCCTGAGGACATGCAACATTTTAAGTTGGGGGGGATGTTAGGACCACACAATGTACCTTTTTGCCCATACTTTTTTCCACCACTACACTCTTGTTTCACTCACATTTAAACTCATATTATCACTTTATCCTATCTTTCCAAAGGTATACAACGTCTCTTCTCCTTACTATATGTTTAATTTGTTTTGCATATAATTTTACATTACTCTCGTACTTAACCATTGATCAGAAATGTATAAGTGTTGAAACAGTTTGAACTGCAGATTAGCATTGAGGCATGTTGCTGAAACAATTAAAGCACACAAATCCTGTGGCTGAAACAACAACTCATACAAAAGTTGTTACACAATCCGTGGCCAACGATGCTGAAACATAGAAGAAGCTGTTACACAGTCCGTGGTCAATGATGCTGAAACACAGAAGAAGTTGTTACACAGTCTGTGGTCTACAATGATGAAACAACAACTCATACAGAAGTTGTTACACAGTCCATGGTCAACGATGCTGAAACACAGAAGAAGCTGTTACACAGTTCGTGGTCAATAATGTTGAAACAAAAAATCACACATAATTGACTACAACAGCCGCACCTCGAGCTAGCATCAACCATCGCTGCTGCCTGAGAAGTGCTGAAACAGTCAGAACAAAAATCTCATGGCTGAAACAACCTGTGATTTGCAATGCTGAAACAACACACAAAAATAGTAACAAGAGACAAATAAAGAAGATGTTACTTCAGACGCAACAACAACACCACACTCAACACTTATAATAGCATTCTATTGCGGGAGACTAGGATATCCTATTCCAGTTTAGAAAGTCTATCTGACTAAGAATAGGACTCAGATGTACACCTGTAATTAGTCAATTAAATTGTATCAAAGGGATCCTCCTCTTTAAATAAGAGGAAATCACCATTTGAGAGGGATCTGTTTTTTTGTACTAAGAAAGGATTTACAGGGAAGGGCGCGTTTTACCTCAGATTGTAATATGATACATTGACAGATGAATAAAAGACCGTTCTAAGCATTTCTCTCTAGTCCCTTTCATTTCAGGGGAATCTTGTGAGAAGGGAGGGCCCACCTTCTTCACAAGATTCACCTGTTAGCTTTGTAGTGTGTTAGTGTGATTTCTGTTTATGCCTTGATTAAATTATGTTTTGCTGAAACACTACTCTACTGAACTCTGTTTTGCTGAAACCTACTTTACTGAACTCTGTCTTGCTAAAACTCTGTTTTACCAATTGTTACATTTTTTTCATACAATTCATGCTTGGGTAACTGTTAATCATTCTAGTTAGCAATCCTGCATGGTGAATTTATGAAATCTTGGTAATCAAGGACAGGTGCTGAAGATTCCTGCTTAGGAATTAGGGTCCTGTTCTCTAATAGAGATAGTTAGCCTTCAGTGCATGTCAATTATTTTAATGAGTTCATGAAAGTGTGCTAATTAGAAACAGGTGCTGAAGATTCCTGCTTAGGAATTAGGGTCCTGTTCTCTGTCAGAGATAGTTAGCCTTCAGTGCATGTCAATTATTTTAATGAGTTCTTGAA
>CBVK0102780561.1:0-10335 GCA_900067695.1 Picea abies
ATCCTTCCCCCATTCATCTCAACAACTCAACTGCTGCCTAAAATAGGTAGAGCTCCCTCAAAAGGGCCATCAGAGCATTGTAGCACTCCCTAGTAGGATTTAGGGGAGCACCAACGCTCCTAAAGACACCAGCGCTCCCTCAAAAGGGCCAAAGAAGGTTTATAACACTCCCAGACAGTGTAAGGGGGAGCGCCAGCACTCCCAGAAGAGGTATAAGGGAGTGATCTCATTCAAAACTTAGTTTTTTGAGTGTTTTCAAATGGCAAAAGGTTCATGAACCTAGTTAACCTTTCCTTCTCTTCCAAATCAAGTGTTTGATATGTGCCAAGTGTCCTCTTGATGTGATTTATAGGCACGACATGGGAATTATGGCAGTATGCTTTCTTTAACACTTGCGACACTTGTGAGCAAAAAGAGACACTTGAGAACCTTGTAATGACAACACTTGAGACACTTTCAAAGTGAGTATTTTTTATGTGTAATAGATTGCCCCCCAAAGTATGAAGTTAGAAGATGAGAACTAATAACTGAAATGCTTTGTAGACTTTCAAGCAAGGGTATAGATGCAGAGAACCTGACAAAAGCTACACACAAACATCCAACAAATATTGTGACATGTTTCAAACCCAAGGCAGGCATACCTATGCTTGGGTGATCAAGACTTGCAAGATANATGCTTGGGTGATCAAGACTTGCAAGATATGGCCGCCATAAAATACACTGCGGATCCATAATTGTATTGATAAAAAGGTATAGCCACCGAGGATACAGTGTGGATCTATACTCTGATGACCTGAATTGATCGTAGCCATGAAGAATACACAATGGATCTATGAGATGACAAGACATAGCCACGACCAATACAAAGTGGATATATGTAATAGTATATGTATCATTGTTCAAGAGAAACTCCTTCACAACCTGGGCAAAGTACATATCAAAGCGATCACTCAACCCAGGGTCTTCTTACTGATCTCGATGTAGTACAAATCTAACCATGTGAATAGATGTCCTGATGTCGAACATGGTAGAAACCACTTGATTACTGGTCGATTATGTAAACCATTAACAAGCACGAGGGAGATCACCATTAATGTCAATGATTCCCAAGGTACTCTATTACATTCTAATGAATGTGAATGGATGAGTTGGAGTCGAACATCTGTGGAATCATCCGATCAGAGGTCAATGGTGTAAACCTGTTGTCAGACATGAGGAGGCCTGCCATTGAGGCATGTAGGTCCCAAAGTACTAACTGGTTTCTAAGCCTAGTTCCCAGATAATGTGTTGAAGTCGACAAGAATAGACTCGTCGAGGGAGGGCCTTTATGTATCCCCCATCAATGACATGAAACAAACATAGAGATGTAATTGGTAGATCAAATGAACATGGACTGACACAGGGATTGAGACAAGATATTTGTGATGACTGACTCTTGAGGTGGATACTTCCCTTGAACATTGAGGCACAATAGCAGAAACATGACATGGAACAAAAATTTATGATGTAGTGGATGCTATGACTTACGTTAGGTAACCCAAAGGAGTGAAAGAAACTCAAAGGATTGGCTCAGTGCAGACGTTCAGTGGATTAAAATGCATGCAAAACAAAAAGTGTCGTTTTCAAGGGCGACTCTAAGAATTACTTGGTAATGTTCTCAAGAGACTTCTTAGCTTGCTTCTTTCAAATTTTCCCCATCCAGATAGATGAGTACCTCTTTTTAATTTAACGAGCTCGAGGAGGGTAACACATGCTCGATATAACTCACCTTTGGTAAGTTCCTCTTCCTTTGTTTAACGAACTGGAAGAAGTAAGGGTTTGATCCCATATGGGCTTGTCGATGTTTTGTTTAGAGAGTCCAAAGACAGAAAAATCGAAGGTTTTTCATGATTATAGAGTCTGGAAAAACACTTAAAAGAGAACTCTCTTAGTTCCTTT
Organism: Picea abies; assembly: GCA_900067695.1. NCBI lineage: Eukaryota > Viridiplantae > Streptophyta > Pinopsida > Pinales > Pinaceae > Picea > Picea abies. The sequence goes on from CBVK0102780561.1 coordinate 1,939, forward strand.
TTCGTACAGTTAGTCTCACGAGGCCAAAAAAGGGATAAATTATCACTCGAAAGACACCCTTCCAAACCGTTTAACGAGTGGGAAAGGAAGCAAGATCACTCGGCAATCTTTTCATGTTTAGAGAGTCTGAAAAGAGCTTAAAGGAGACTCTAGGGGGTTCCTTTTTTGTGTATCCATACAGGTTCGAAAAAAAGATAAAAGTCTACCCGAATGCATTCTCATGTATTTACGAGCATGAGAAAGAACAAAGACTAAGATTGGTATGCCCCCATCTTGAAAGCTAGTGGCTTATCTCCAGAATGATCATCAAAGGTTGGAGACATGCCCTTCAAGCTTCAATTCATTCACTGGCTCTGAGGTCGTCACCAATTTCTCTAGTAGATGAGAAAAAGGAGAAGGGTGGATGAAAAGAAGGTTTAAAAGAGATAACTGTTTCATTTTTTAACAAGCTTGGCACAGGAAAATAACTATGCTCAGGGCCTCTGTTTCATTTTTTAATGAGTTTTCCACAGAGAAGAGAAACTATGCTCATAGTTTCATCTGGATCATGGCTTCCAAGAGGATAATACTCTGGAAGGGTACCATGTCAATGGATAAAATGTGATCATGGCCTCCAGGAGATCTTCACTGGATGGAACATAATCACTCGAGAAGGAACATATGTTGAGGGGCGCGATAGGAGTAAGGAGATCATGCTCCAATAATCCTACTGAAGAAATCACCATGTCAGCTATCGGATCCAAAGCATCAGAAGTTGAAATCATGGGAGATAACACCACATAATTGACATGCGATGAGGGTGATACTGTCTGCATATAAGAACCACTTAGGGAGGTAACTCAGTCAGGGCCGATGAATGAAAGTTGATCAATAGTCACAATTCTTCCATCGTGAGGGAAAGATATCACACGGAAAAGGGTGGATAAAAGAGCTTTCATAGCATATACATAATCCCACCCAAGGAGTAAAGAGAAATCCAAGGGGTCTCGGACTACCATGACATTGATAAAGACAGTTTTCCCTCCCAAAGTTATAGGAAATTGAGGAAGGATCCCTAAAGGTTGACTAGTTCCTTTGTTAAAAGCTAATAGATTTCATGTAACTGGTGTAAGTTGCAGAAAACCCAAAGTGTACCAAGCAACAGAAGACAAAATACTAATGGATGCACCTTCATCTATCAACGTTTGAGGAACGTCCCAACCACAAACCTGTACTGTAATCTGGAAAGGAATGTGGGAGGGAAGATGAGGTCTATTTAGCACACCCCAATAAAAAAGGATGGCCTCATTACTTGGAGGGGGTTTCGCAGGAGAAGGAGGAATGCCCCCCGGCATGGTAGAGTCTATATTAACGAGAAAAACATGGGTAGTGTCGAGTCTAATCTCTAGAAGGGGAGTAGGATCAACTGTTGATTGGATCAGATCACCTAATGGTGGACTTGGATAGACCACTTTAGCACTCTTCAGAGGAAGAGTGAGACTGACGGAGGAAGGGACTGGATTAGTCACCTTGACATTCCTTAATGGAGGAATGGGATCGATCGATGGCAAAACTGGCTCAACCACTTTGGCACTCTTCAAAGGAAGAGTGGGACTGACCGAGGAAGGGACTGGATCAGTCACTTTGACATTCCTCAATGGAGAAATGGGATCGACCGATGGTGAAACTGGATCGACCACTTGAGTTTCATTCTCCAAGGGAAGAATGGGGTCGACGGGTGGAAACAGATCGACCGCTTTGGTGTCACTTTCTAACGGGAGAGTGGGATCAACTGAGGATGAAAATAGATTGACCACTTTGGTATCACTCTTTGGATGAAGAGCGGGGCTGATCGATGACGTAACTGGATCAACCTCTTGGGTTTGTGGTTCAATTAAGGAGGAAACTAGATTGACCACCTGATCAACCGAACTAACAAGGGATAGAACCGGATTGACCAGTCCATCAACCAGTGATGGGTCAAAGGAAAGCTTACGATAAGCTTTTGGAAGTTGAAGTTTTTCCAAAAGATAAGAAGCCTCGTCCATGTGAGGACAAAGGTGAGAGTAATGATTACCTTTACATAACATGCAAGGGAACTTGACAGTTTTCTTCTTCTTACCAACCTGAAAATCACTAGTTGACGGGGTATCATCGACATAACCGACAGAGGCCGATGACGTGGAGGACCACATTTCTAAGACCTGGGTAAGACCGAGGTAGTCCCTCAGAAAGTGGTCACCCTTGCAAAGGCTGCAAGAGAATTTGGGTTTTGGATTCTTCAGTTTAATCTTGTTGACCTCATCAACACTCCCAATACTATTAACAGTAACTGGTTTCTTAGAGCCAACATCGGATGTTGTTGGGGCCTTTGTCCTTTTCGGGTTCGTCTTCTTCTTCTCTTTCCATTTCTTCTTCTTCTAATCAACCTGGCTACTTGCTTGAGAGATTTCACTAGGCGAAGAAGGAGAAATGGAAGGAGAATTGATGGACGAAGAAGGTGAAAAGTCAACATGAGGTTGATGTGTGGGTGGTGTATTGACATCCAAAGTATTAGGTGCAACTAAAACATTGGGAGGATTCGGGATCACTGGAGTGGGGAACAACCAAACTGGTAATCCAATAGTGAGTCCTGGAAGACTCAGTGTGGCAACATATGGAGGACCAAAGTTTCCAAATGAAGGAAAGGTATAAGGTTCTCCAGGATAAGGGGCTCCTCCATTGGTACTCCTAGGGTTTGATGCCATTAAGACTGACTTGACCTAAGGTCCACTAAGTAAAACAAACAACACACGCTATGAATCTGAGAAGCAATCAATCAAACAAACCTTCCTATGATGAAACCACTAGCTGGCGATGAAATCCAACGTCGTGAGATCAAAATAGGAAGGGGCAGGGATAGAGTGGGTGGATCAGTTACGTTGGTGGCCTACTTAATGGACTTACGCCTTGGTGCAAGCTTCCACGCAGTAATTGTGGATTTACCCTCCAAGGAGCCCGAGTGAGTTTGACCAACATTTGTTCCACATATAGTGAGACTTCCCTTCACTGTCACCTTGTGTGAGACCCTAAAGATTGTGGCTACTAAGGTCACCAACTTGTCGTCAGCCCCTGGGTGGGTATAGTCGACAGTCCAATCGGAACTTATGGGTAGGATAACAAGTCCAAAATCAGCTTGAAAGGCTCCCACACATAATCGTGGGTATACCTTCCAGTGACCCCCAATATACAATCCGACCACTACAAACAGTTGGGCCACGGAGGGATAATCTTTGTAACTCACCCGAATGTGACCTCGTGCGTAACCCCTGTGTGAGAGGGGGATCCCAGTAAGACAATACGAAAATTGGATTTGACTCTCCCTATCGAAAGATACTAAGTTTTTTCGATAGCTTTGGAAAGTTATCCTTTCAACCTATTCTAAAGCCCTACACCTTAAGCTAATGTAGGTTTGCTAACAAAGATGCAAAAAGTCTGATAAATTTTAGTTAAGCTTTGATTTTAATGGTTGTTGTTTACTCAGAGGGTGTACGAAAGTGAAACTGATGGAATGATGACTCAATTCCCAAAAATATGCATGAAATATGATAAGCAATCATTTATTTTCAATGAATACCTATTTAAGGGAAAGAGGAAGAGTCGTTTTCACTATCAAACACTTGATAAGGAATGCCCTCAATCAATTTTGTTCGCAATCAAATCCAATATGACACTACAACATTTCAGAAATGCAAACTAATATGAAAACTAATCATTAAGATGCACTTTTATCGTTTTCATGCGAATGATGATCAATTCAATGAAAAACTTGTCCTGCCAACTACCCTTTCAGATCAAGGAGATTCGGACAAGAAAACACAGATTTTGCACAAACAACACACCCTTTTGCAATCAAACAAGAGAAAGACAATAAAAAATGAAAAATTAAGGAGAAATAAATTGGATCATATGACCTCAAAGAACCAAATGAGAAGAGTCACAGACTTCTAATGTCCTTCACTAGAGTTCCCGCTCAGTCGGATAGGAGAGAAGAAAGCAGGGGATCGATTTCAAGCTCTCAACAACAAAAACTCAAAAATAATGAAGAAAGGAATAAAAAATGAACAACAAGGTGTTTACTTCTCAATATGAAGGATGTCAGAGGTCAAGGGAAGAAGCATTGAATCTCAAAGTAGCTCAGCAAGCAAGAAACAGGGTTTTTAACCTCAAAAATGCAAATTTTAAAGGGATTTTTTGAAAATAGGGGCTGGTGCTCTAGTGTAAGGGACACCGGTGCATTATAAATCTCTGTCCAACACTCTAAGGGAGCACTAGCGCCCTACTAACAAGGAAGGGGAGTGTTGGTTCCCAAAAACTCACAAAAATGTCCAAAAAACCTTAAAATTCAGTCAAATTTTGACAAACAAGCTGAGTGTGATGGGGTAAAGAGTCAATCAACATACGAAATCAAACATATGAGATGAAAGAGATCTTAAAAAAATAAAAGGGTAAGACAAGGTCTATGAGGAGAAATCAAAACTGAAATGTTCTGATTCGTTCCCCAGCGGAGTCGCCAGTTTCTATTGAAGGAAAATCTCCCTGCGGACAGGTAGATCTCCTCTTGAGAGATAGACTCTTAACTCTTAAGACATAAGATGCTTAATGTGGACACTGACTTCCTTTCAGATCTATACAAACTAATGCATGAGGAGGAAGGAGAAAAGAAATACCTTTTATCGACTTTTGTCCTTGCACGCTCCGAGTTGAGCTCCAATCTTTTGCTCCTCGATGAGCCCTGTAGACAAACAGTAGTACAAACACTTCCTAATCTATTGATATTAGCTCGAAATAGATCTATCTATCATAGACAAGTTCATGTGAAATTAAACACAAACTATAAAGAAACAGGCCAAGCATGTCATATTAATGAGAACAATGACAGAAGTAGCTTACAACCGTAGATGCGAATGCGACAACTTTGTCAAGTCCCCTTTGTCTAAGCCTTGCTCAAAAGATCCACGATTTGGACGACAGAAACTTTATTGATTACTTTCCTCCAGCTCACTATGTGTTTCCTATGAGATCATAGGTTTCATGCTTCGATCATAGGTTTCATGCTTCCCATTCTTCTTCTGTTCCAGCACCACTTATAAGATCATAAGTTTGGTGTGATTCTCCTTTCTAGTCCCCTTTCACCATGAGAAAGCTTGCTTATATAGCCTTGGAGAATCAACAACTTGAGATATCCTTGGGTAAGGTGAGGATTTTCCTCCTTTAGTTGAGGATCTGCCCTAAGATCATGGCTGGACTAGGGATTCGAGCTCAACTACCTTCTAAGAATGAAAAGATCCTTCCCCCATTCATCTCAACAACTCAACTGCTGCCTAAAATAGGTAGTGCTCCCTCAAAAGGGCCATCAGAGCGCTGTAGTTCTCCCTAGTAGGCTTTAGGGGAGTGCCATCACTCCTAAATACACCAGAACTCCCTCAAAAGGGCCAAAGGAGATTTATAACGCTCCCAGACAGTGTAAGGGGGAGCGCCAGCGCTCCCAGAAGAGGTATAGGGGAGCGCTCTCCTTCAAAACTTAGTTTTTTGAGTGTTTTTAGATGGAAAAAGGTTCATGAGCCCAGTTAACCTTTCCTCCTCTTCCAAATCAAGTGTTTGACATGTGCGAAGTGTCCTCTTGATGTCATTTACAGGCACGACATGGGCATCATGGCAGTATGCTTTCTTTAACACTTGTGAGCAAAAAGCGACACTTGTGAACCTTGTAATGATGACACTTGCGACACTATCAAAGTGAGTATTTTTTATGTGTAACAAAGGGATGTCAAGTTTACGCCATCCAAGTGACGAATCTATTAGAAAAAGAAGATGATCCCAAATTAGAAGACTTTTTTGTCCTACATGAATTAAGAGACACATTTGTTGAAGAGATACCAGAATTACCTCCTAGGAGAGAAATAGATTTCTCCATAGACTTACTACCTGGATCAACCCCTATCTCAAAAGCACCCTACCGAATGAGTCTACCAGAACTGACAGAATTAAAAATACGATTACAGGAATTGTTGGACAAAGAGTATATCAAACCAAGTGTCTCGCCATGGGGAGCACCAGTCCTCTTTGTGAAAAAGAAAGACGGTACTCTAGGACTATGTATCGATTATATACAGTTGAACAAAGTGACCATTAAGAACAAATACCCCTTACCCAGGATAACTGATCTATTCAATCAAGTTGGTGGGGCCAAGATCTTCTCAAAATTGGATTTACGATCCGGATATCATCAAGTTAGGATAAAAGACCAAGACATAAGCAAAACAACTTTTCGAACTAGATACAGACACTATGAGTTTGTATTCATACCTTTTGTACTCACTAATGCATCAACCACATTTATGTTCTTGATGAACAACATTTTCAACCAATAATAGTAGTATTTATCAACGATATTTTGGTCTATTCTAAAACAGAAGAGGAACATGATGAACACTTACGAATAGTTCTACAAACACTAAGAAAACACAAACTATACGCAAAATTCGACAAATGTGATTTTTATCAAAAAGAAATGCAATATTTAGGAAATGTCATTTCCTCGGAAGGTATTGACGTAGACCCAAAAAACATAAAAGCCATTATGGAATGGCCAATGCCTATGGATGTGGCAAATATCTGGTCATTCATGGGAATCACCAGATATTATTGCATATTTATAGACGGGTTCTCCAAGATAGCCTACCCTATCACATCATTACAAAAGAAAGGGACCAAGTTTAACTGGTCGCAAAAGTGTCAAGACAATTTTAACAAGCTAAAAGAAATATTGACATCAGCACCCATCTTGAAGGTAGCAGACCCAGATAAAGACTTCACAGTATGCGTTGATGCAAGTAAAGAGGGACTAGGTGGTGTTCTAACTCAGGAATGACACGTGATATGTTATGAGTCCCAGAAATTAAAGGAACAAGAGAGAAATTATGTCACTCATGACATAGAATTGGCAGCAGTAATACATGCCTTAAAAATGTGGAGACACTATATAATGGGTAGAAAATTCCTACTATTGATGGATAATAGCGGAGTGAAATATCTGTTTAACCAACCAGACCTTAATGCAAGACAGGCAAGGTGGCTAGCATCCTTGAGAGAATTCGACTTCGAGGTTAGACATATCAAGGGTAAGGAAAATAAAGTAGCAGATGCTTTAAGTCACAGAATTCATGGGTTATTTGAGATAAACATCAGCAGGACAGAAGGTAATCTGGAATAAAGAATAAGGACAACAGGCATCAATGATGGAAATTACACTAAGATAATGGCATAATTTCAAAATAGTATCGCAAACTCAGATAAACCAGATATAAGCATCAACAAGAAGGGACTCTTACGATTTAAAAACAGACTTTACATACCAGATTCAACAGAGCTAAAATTAACTATTTTAGACGAAGTGCATAAGAAACCATACTCTGGCCATCCAGGTTACCAGAAAACAATAACAACACTCAGAAAACTCTTTTACTGGCCTAATATGAAGGGAGAAATAGCAGAGTGCTTGGCAAGGTGCCAAGATTGTCAACAGGATAAGGCCAAACACCACCATCCAGTTGGCCTATTATAGCCATTACCAGTACCAGAATGGAAATGGGAGGCCATATCATTGGACTTTATAACAGGTTTGCCTAAAAATTAGAAAAAAAATGATTTAATCATGGTTGTAATCGATAAACTCAGTAAGTTTGAACACTTTATTCCTGTAAAGTCTATTTTTAAAGCTATTAACATTGCTAAAATATTCATGAAAGAAATTTTTAGACTACATGGTATTCCTAAAATGGTGATTTCAGATAGAGACATAAAATTCACATCTGCTTTTTGGAAGGAATTGTTTGCAGGGCTAAACACTAATTTGAATTTTAGTATGAGTTATCATCCACAAATGAATGGACAGACTGAAAGGACAAATCAAATCATAGAGGATATGATTTGCATGTATGTAATAACAAAGCCAAACAAGTGGGAAGACTACCTACACTTGGTAGAATTTGCATATAACAATGGGTACCAAACTTCGACTAAGTTGAGCCCTTTCAAAATACTGTATGGCATAAGGTGTACAACTCCAATTAGCTAGGATAACCCAGTTGACAGACTCATGGTTGGACTAGAGATGCTCCAAGAAATGGAGAATATGGTAAAGAAAGTACAAAAGAACTTGAAAGAAGCACAGGACAGACAAAAGAGCTATGCGGATCAGAAAATAAGACACTTGGAATTTCAAGTGGGAGACCATGTTTATTTGAAGGTCAAAGCCCAAAAAAGCTCGTTGAAGTTGGGGACCTGTGCCAAGCTGGCACCCAGGTTTTGTGGGCCCTTCGAGATACTAGCTCAAATTGGACCTGTAGCATATCAGCTTGCACTTCCAGCTAATCT
>CBVK0102780569.1:0-14008 GCA_900067695.1 Picea abies
TATCTGATCCACAGTGACCTTATGGGTCCTTTTATGTATCCATCCATCAAAAAATCAAGGGTTGTTCTCATTTTTGTTGATGATTTCTCACGTTTTACATGGATCTACTTTCTCAGGAAAAAATACGAGGCCTTTCAACACCTCAAAGATTTCAAAGCCCTAGTTGAGATACAGTCTAAAAAAAAGATCAAATTCCTCTGAACTGATAACGAGGGAGAGTATGCCAATCATGAGATCCATGATATTTTCCATGAAGTAGGGATTCAGTTGCAACACACAGTTCCCTATACTCCGCAACAAAACGAAGTTGTTGAGAGGAAAAATAGATCTCTAATAGAGATGGCATCTTTCATGCTGCATGCAAAGTCACTACCATAGAGACTGGGATGAAGCACTTAATTGTGAAACATACATCCAAAAAAATCTCCCCATAGATCTGTCAAGGATAATACCCCCTACGAGGCCTGGAGTGACCTCAAACCAAAAGTGACCCACTTTTGCATTTTCGGTTCACGTGCATGGGCCTGGATTCCCTCTGAAAAGAGGAAGGCACTTGATCCATAGAGCATTGAGTGCATTTTTGTTGGATACCCCGATGGTGTGAAGGGATATCGACTTATTGATCTTTCCTAGGATCAACTCATCATTGAGTGTAGTGTCCAATTTGAGTAAAGTGTCTCGCATGTACCTCAACAACCGCATGCAAATACCGAGGAAGGCACTTGATCCACAAACAACTAAGTGTATTTTTGTTGGATACCTCGACGATATGAATGGATATAGGATTATTTATATTTCCTTGGACTGGCTCATCATTGAGTGTAGTGTCCAATTTGAGGAAAGTGTCACATGTACCTCAAAAGTCGCATGCAGACACCTTCATTCTTCCACCTATCCGAGATGATGAGCATGAACATGCCGAATATTCTTTAGATGAGAGTTATGATTCAGAGGAATCAGATGATTCATATTCAGAGTTAGTATAGTTAGATGCAGAGTCAGAGAATCCAGATGCAATTGCTGAGCCAGTGTAGAGGCCCAAGTGGGCACAAACTACTCTTCGGGATGCAGGGGATCTTGTTGGTCATCCAGCCAATACTAGGAGGACTCAATATGATTTTAGGGAGCCTCCTGTTGCACTCACTTCCACTGAACCATTCCCCTCTAGGCATATTTTATTGGTTCAGTATTTAGATCCACAGTATTATGGAGAGGCTGTTGGAAATCCCTCTTAGGAATCTGCCATGCAGGAGGAGTATAACTTCCTCCTCGAGAACCAGACTTGGGATCTTGTTCCCCTTCCTTTTGGGAGGAAACTTGTCAGATGCAAATGGGTCTATAGGACCAAGAGTGAAGCGGATGGAAACATTAGTAGATACAAAGCTAGTCTTGTTGCCAAAGGCATGGTATTGAATATGATCAGACCTTCGCTCCAGTAGCGAATATGGACTCCATACAATTGGCACTTACCATTGCAACAACCAAGAGATGGGAAGTCCATCAGATGGATGTGAAGAATTCATTTATTCATAGTGATCTCTCTGAGGAGATATATATGGAGAATCCCCATGGATTTATGCAAGACTCATCTTTGGTCTGTCGACTGAAGAAGTCCCTTTATGGCCTCAAGAAGGCTCTGAGGGCATGGTATGCCAATATGGACTCCTACCTGTTGTCACAGAACTTTGTACATTGTAAATCAGACCCGTATGTCTACATGCTTAGGACGACTAATTCACTTCTACTCTTAGTTCTATATGTTGATGATTTTTTGACCATTGGTTGCTTGACTTTAGCGATTGCTGAAGTCAAGAGGATTCTACATGATAGGTTTTTGATGACGGACATGGGTCCGCTACACTTCTTCCTTGGACTCAAGATCATTCAACATGCTTCAGGCATCAAACTATCTCAGGCCAAGTATGCATGAGATATCCTTGAGAGATTTAACATGACAGAACTATCTCAGGCCAAGTATGCATGAGATATCCTTGAGAGATTTAACATGACAGACTGCAAGTCTGCTCCGACTCCTTTCCTATCGGGAGTCAAACTTGAGGATGACAGGGAGACTCCACTGGTTGATAACACACTATACATAAAACTAGTGGGAAGCTTGTTGTATCTCACACACCCCATACCAGACCTCTCCTATGCAGTTGGCGCATTTTCCAGGTTCATGCAGGAGCCGCATGATCTACATTGGAAGGCTACAAATCATATCCTTCAATACATACATGGCATCATCACTTTTTGAATTCATTATGAAGCCAACTCTACATTAGATCTCATCGATTTTACTGATTCTGAATGGGTTGGCAATAACATGATTGTAAGTCCACATTTGCTTACTCACTTAGTCTTAGTTCCAGGCCTATCTATTGGTCGAGCAAGAAGCAAGCTTCCATTGCTCTATCTTTAGTCGAGGTAGAGTAAAAAGGGGTAGTTAGCATAACCATTCAGGCTATGTGGCTACACCATTTTCTCACTGAGTTGGGTATTCAGTTTCATTGGTTGATTGTCATTTGTTGTAACAACCAGAGCACTTTGAATCTCTGCAAAGATCCAGTTCAGAGGCAGTAGACAAAGAAAATCTATATCCACATGCACCACATCCGGGACTTAGTACACAAGGGGATCATCGACCTACAGTTTTGTCCTTCAACAGAATAGACAACAGACATCTTCACCAAGACCTTCACTGAGAAGAAGTTCCATTCTATGCCAAGTTGTCTTGGAGTGAAAGACAAAGTTTCCTAGCTACTATAGTTCTTGTTTTTACATACATTTTACCTTGAGGGGGTGTTTTTACCATGAGTTTTTCCCTCTTTCCTCACTTTATTTTAGTGTATCTTTGTATCTTTTGTATTTGGGTACCTAACATGGCCTCATTGCCGGGACCCATTCTTTATTTTCACCATAGTGATGTTCTGGGGGGGTGTTGGAGTTACTTCACACACACCTAGGATTTCTTTTTCCTAAGGTTTTTCCTTGTTTATTAGTCTTCTATATTGTAGGAGAGAATATTCCACCTGGAGAATATTCTCTTTCAGTTGACACTTCAGTTTGACTAGTTGAGTTTAGTCTAGATGTTGCATTATTTTTGTCACCATGCAACATTGGGATCATCACCATGATAATGTGCATTTGCCTTGGGATCATCATGATACTGGAACATTACCCTTTATTCCTTGATCTACTCCTCACTACACTTTGTTCAGTCAGTTAACTGAAGACTAGTTGACTAGTTAACTTAGCTAGGTGACAGTTCACTCCTGTAACTACTTGAGAGACTAGACTAGGTGTAAGTTCACTCCCGTAACTGATGGTGTGTGTCCAAATCACTCTATACCACCACTATGGTGCATTGGTTTTCCTCCAGTGCACATTTATTTGGTTATATAGAGTATATCATGTGTAAATTATTCATTATTCATTGTGGTTAATGAGAATTCTTCTATTCTTTCTCTTCTTCTTCTTCTCTCTCAATTTCTCTCTGCAAATGTGTGTAGTATTTTCTAGCTAGATTTATTCTATGCAATTTCAACACATTTACAGTCTGTAGAATGATTTATTTGTTTTTTTAATCAATGGATCCCACTCTCGATTCTTCACATCCTCGAGGGGTCTAACATAGGGGTTCCCCATGTCTCCCTTCCTCTTTCTAATTATATTTTAAGATCTAAGCAGGTTGGTGAAGGAAGGTAGAGTCAATAGTGATTTGAGATGAGTACTTGTGTTAGACAAAGAGGTAGTCTCCCATTTATTTTTCGTTGAAAACATTTTCTATAGTGGTAATGGTTCCTCTAGAGACCTTATGGCTCTAAAAAGAACTCTAGATTTATTCTACAGAGAAACATGGATGGATATCAATTTGGTTCAGTCCTATATTATCCATAAAAACTGCTCATAGGATGAAGAAAACTCAATCTGGACTATTATTCTAGCCCCTAGGAAAAACTTGAAAGAGGGTTTCAAGTATCTTGGTTTTTTTCTTAAGCATGATTGTTACATATTTAAGGATTGGGGTTGGATTATACATAAGATATAAGAAAGGATTTTGATATGGGTAAACACACTTCTCTCTTGAGGAGGAAGGATTTTCCTCCTCAAAGCGATGCTGGAAAGTATTCCAATATATTGGAAATCCATAGCTTCCATACCAAAAGGATCCCTAACGAAGATTCAAAAACAAAAATTTTCAATATATATAGTTAGAACATAAGAAATTGGTAGGGATACATCTAGCCAAATGGAAGATGATCGCATCCCCAAAAGAGATTGGGGGATGGGGGATAAAATAAATACACTCTTTCACATGATCCTTGGCTGGGAGAAACCTTTGGAGACTCACTCAAGGAAATTCTCTCTAGGCTCGGATAATGAACTCAAAACACTATGCAAACATGTGATTAATTGATTGGTTTTGTTCCCCACAAAATTCATTGAAAGGATCCATAGTATGGAAAGAAATGATAGATGCTTTCCCATTGGTGGGTGGATGTACTATTTGGAAATTGCGGAACAAGAGAAACATCTGCATAGGAGAAGATCCATGGCTGGGAGAGAAAAATGCTTTCAAACTCTCAAATCCATTGATCTAGACGCTAGGAGATCATAACATTTATTTTATAAGTGATACATGAGTGAGAAACCCACAACCTAGATGATGAAATGGATGGTTTTCAGTGGAATCCTTGGGCCTTAATGATGATCTAGCTGAAGAATGGGATAATTTCATTGGAAAGTTGTGCGGAAATTTTAATATTTTAGAAGACAAGATTTTCAAATCCCTTTGTTGGTTGAAAAATCCCAAGAATGGATAATTCTCTACCAAGATAGGTTACAAAGCTTGGCATGAAGAAAGGTTTGAAGGGGAGAAAAAATGGTGGTGGGGAATGATTTGGAAAATTAATGCCCCTCATAGGTGCAAAATCACCTTGCGGATGGAACTCAACAATAAACGTCTTACATGAGATAATGATATCAAAAGAGGTTGGTGTGGACCTGGTTGGTGTGGACCTAATTGATGTTCTTTATGTTTTTTAAAAGTAATATGTTTTTACATGGTATTAAATAATATTTGTAAAAATAATATGTTTTTATGTTTTTAGTAATATGTTCAATTTTATTTTAAAAATGACAACTAAACTAAATTTAAAACATTATAAAATGATGGTTAAATAAATCCAAAAACATCTTATTAAAGAAATAAAAAAACATTTTAAAAAATAAATTGGGTTATTGGTACATGTAATTATTAATAAAATTAAATAAAAATTAAATAAGGCACTTTATAAAACTTATATAAAAATGTCAATAACGATGAACTATCCAAATAATCCCTCACTCTACCGACAAGAGCTTTCAAACACTATGAATATATTGAAGGAGAAGAGATATAGGTTATGGAGTTTCACAAGAGATAGAGGTGATGGAGTTTCACCTCTAAATATACTTTCACGATGGTTTTTGTATTGTAAATGTTTTTTTTTTTTTTTTTTTTTTTTTTTTTTTTTAAATTGTATGTTGATAGAAAGGACATGTAAATATGAGAACTTTGTTATATTCACAAGAGATAGAGGTGATGGAGTTTCACCTCTAAATATACTTTCACGATGGTTTTTGTATTGTAAATGTTTTTTTTTTTTTTTTTTTTTTTTTTTTTTTTTAAATTGTATGTTGATAGAAAGGACATGTAAATATGAGAACTTTGTTATACGAAATCACATAGATATGGTTTTCTTAACTCTTAGGATGCTTCTATTTTGTTAGATCATGAAGCGGGCCAAACAATTTTTTAAAATACTATTCTAAGTAATTTAAATAAAATATTATTTTCCATATGTAGTGGAGGGGAGCCATGCTTAAAATAAATAAATTACTCTATGTCATTTGATATAGTTAAATTATTTAAATAATTTTGTTATATATAATTTTAAGTAATTTAAGTAAAATCTAAAGGGGTAGGGCATGCACATCTTTGTAGCACCCATGTCTCATAAACAACGGGGTCTCATATACTATAATAATAATAATAAAAATTAGGTCCACTCGACCAACACTAACATTGTCTCCATCAACAGTCTTGGACCAACATGAACATTGTCTCCATCAATACAAAATCAAGGAAGTTTTAGTACAGTGGAAGGATACACAACCCGAGGATTCCACATGGGATTCGACTTCCATTCTTCAACAATTCCCCCATCTGAAGCCTTGAGGACAATGCATTTTTTTCAAACTGGAGGGAATGTTAGGGTCCTAACCTCCATAACTCCTCAAGTAGATAGAATAATATGTTTTTCTATGTAATAAAGGCCAACATTAGTAAATAAGGCATGTGTAATAATGCGAACATGTCTAATGTATGAAGACTTACTAGAAGGTTTCTCCTCTAGAAAGTTTATTCTCTAGAAAGTTCTTCTTCTAGAAAGTTCTTCCTCTAGAATGTTCTATAGAATATAGAAATTGTATAAATAGGGGTAGAAAGAATGGAAAAGGTTTGTCTTGTGAATTAACTAATCTGGGATCTAAGGAAACACACTGTAAAAATATAGGATTCCATAATAGTTCAATATTTGTTTTGACAAACTGTTCTGATGGAATATCCACGAAAACTTATAGATCATATTGGTATCATAGTAGTTTTATTTGGGATATATATGGAAAGTTATAGGATCTAAGAACTGTCTTAAAACAAAATTCACGGAACCTTAGCCACGATAAATTAGTCTATTCACAATAACCCTTAAGATCCAACATAAGAGATATTTGTGAGACTAGAAGAGTAAGTCACCGACATCTCTTGCAATATGTCCCTCGTAATAGTAGCTCTAGTAAGTATTCTTACACTTAGGAGATTAGGTTTGAGATTTTCTACCAGAAGTACATATTCTTCTTTGGTTTTATTATTTCCTAAACTAACAGTGCCCTTTCCGAGTATCATGGTTGACATGTTATTTCCAAAAGTTACTTTTCCTTTTCCTTTATTATTTAACTTGAGAAATTTACTTTGATCTTCAGTCATGTGTTTGGAACATCCACTATCAATATACCATTGACATCCTTGATTTCTTGCATATAAGGCTACTTTGTCTTTTGTTTGTATTTTCTTTGTATTGTACCTATTGTTCTTATATATATGGATATTTCTATTATGGTATTGTCCATAAGCTTTGCAGTGTATTGCATTTTGTCCAAAATTATTGCAAGAGTAACAATATCCAATGAATAGATATTTATTAAGAGGATTCCTTCTGGTGATTGTGTTCTTCTTGTTAAGGGTTCCCTTTTTATCTTCTCTTCTTAAGGGTTCCCTTTTAATGAATTTTTCATAATATCTACATAACTAATTTTTTTCTTGACATATCCTTTTAATGTAGAAGTTGAGTCTCGAGTGTATCCCAAAACAGTCTTGTTGTTTGGTGACATTTGACTACTAAAAATTTCATCCAGAATTTTTAAACTATTTTCAAATTGTGATCCCTTTCTTTCTTTCTCAATTTCACCTTTTAGTAGCTTAATCTCAGCTTCTAGTTTCTCAGATTCTTTTTTTTTAACTAAGTTGTTTTAAAATGATTTCTTCAGTTTTATTAGCTTCTAGGACCAGGGACTTCAAACCACTGATGGTCTGTAGTGATTCCTTGAGGGTTTGGGAAAATTCCCTCTCTCTTGATTTAGTAGCTTCTCTAATATCTAGAAGCTCTCCTCTTAGTACCCTGTTTTATTTTTTATTTTTTCCTAGTTCTTCAATTACACTAAGGATTTCTTCTTCTAAGTTCCCTTCTTCTTCATCTGCTGAATGACTATCATCTTGATTTTTTATCCCTAGAAATAGAACCTCTGGTTTGTCTTCTTTATTTTCTTCTGATGAGCTACTGTCTTATTGGGTAAATAACGTTTTCTTTTTGTTGTAGAACTTATTTTCATTATTAGTTTTAGTTTTCTGATTTTTTAAGGTTCTTTCATCATCATTTTCCTTCTGCTTAGGATGGGGACAATTATTGGCAAAGTTTTCAATTTTGCCATAGTTAAAACATATTAGAGGAATCTTCCCTTTGTATTTCCCTATCCATTTCTTGTGTTTCTTTATGAAGTTGGCAGTTTCCTCATCAAATATATCTAATAAATCTTCATTGGTCTTTTTCTCCTGCTTCATTTTAGATGCTTTAAAGGTTGTTTCCCTTTTTTATTATTTTTCATTCCCCGTTCTCATTTCATATGCTGTAAAAATTATGTGGAATTGATCAAATGTGAGTGTGTCAAGATCTGATCTATCTTCAATTGAAGAGATATTGGAATCATATATCATAGGTAATGACTTTAGTATTTTTTATACAATAGGTTTATATTCAAGTTCTTCTCCTGTTGCTTTGATTGAATTGACCACTTCATCTACCCTATGAAAGTATTCAATAATGTTTTCTTCTTCTTTCATTTTCAGATTTTCAAAATGAGTTATATAGGTTTGTAGTTTGGCTTCCTTGAATTTTTCATCTCCTTCATATAAAACCTCCAACTTGTCCCATATTTATTTGACTGATTTACAATGCATAAACTTCAAACATATAGAATTATTCAACCCTCCTAGAATTCCATTAACTTCTCTTGAGTTGTCATTACAGATTTTATTTCCTGTAGCATCTTTGGGTGGAGTAGTTGGTGTAGTGTAACCATCTACAACGGATTTCCAGATATCAAAACTAAGAGCCAACACAAAGTTTTTCATTCTTACCTTCCATAGAACATAGCCCCCTCCATTGAACAATGGTGCTTTGTTATTAGACATTCCCTCTTGTTGATTCATATTCAAGATCTACCTTTCAATTGTTAGACTATACTGAAGGAACCTTGTTCTGATACCAATTGTTGGAATACTGAGAGGGGGGGTGAATCAATATTACCCTTTTTCAACAATTAATAGTTAATTTTTATATTTTATTGATTATCACAATGAATCAACAATAAATTGTATGAAAAAAATAATTATATAAATATACTTAACAAAAATTACAAGTTATAAATAATAGTGAAGGACAACAATCCTCTTTAGAGCACCAACTCTAGGAGACACCAATCCCCTTCTTCAGGGAACCAACCCTAGGAAGCACAGACTCCCTCATCTTTAGGGAACCAACCCTAGGAAACACAAACTCCCTTGTATTTAGCACCAACTCCCTTGTATTTAGGGCACCAACCCTAGGAAGCACCAACTCCCTTATTTTACAATTATCTTAGTAAGGATATGAATCCTTCCATTCTCCTCCCTTCCAACCTCACTTCATAAGTATCTTCCGCTTTCCTTCCTAGAATTTGCTTCTATTTTTTATCTTCTGATCTGAACTGTAGAGACACATTCTTCTCACCTCTCTTTCTCATTTATATACTTTTCCAAATGGTGTGAGCTATGAAACATTGTGTCCCTTTGGACCACCACACCTCTTCATTAACATTAACAATAATCACTATTATTATTCAAATATTAATGTTAATTCTTTTAACTTAGTCAAAGTTTTTTTCATAAATTGATCACAGGTATGGATCGATTTCTATTTAAATCAATTCTATATCTTTACAAATATTGCAGAACCCGATTTCTGTAGAGGTGCTTCCTTCAAACCATTTATATGTGACCACAGGTGCATAACCACAGACTTATCCATTTAAGCGCTTCCTTATTTTAACCTTATTTTTCTTATTCGATACAACCCCAGGTGGTGACCAGGTGCTAAGATAAATAAGTGTTTGATCACTTTTCAAGATCAATGGTCATGTTTTAATCACATGATGAGATGGACGACTTGATAAATATTTTGAGATGAACGACTCTCATTTACTTCTGGTCTTTGACTTTCGGGACTTAGGTCATTTTATGGTGGTGAAACTACCGAAGTAAAACTCTCGGAGTGATGTAACTTGATGACATCACTTTTTGACATGGAATAGGCCATATGGCTGCCACGTGTCACTCAGATTCATGATTTAGACATACCTGAACTGTCAATTTCATCTTGACACTTGTCATTATTTGACTATGCCACATGTCCTTGCTGGCATGGTTTGATGACGTAGATCTCTCAATGTGGCACATATTCATCTCCTTGATCTTACGGTTAGAATACTATTTGAAATGTATCTTAGATCGACGACTGAGAGTGACTTCGAAATTTCGGCCTACAGGACTTCTTGTAATTCGATATCTCCACTTCACAATTCTTCCGAAGTGATATTCCTCAAAGTGTAAACTCCTCACAAATTTTAACCCAAAATGAATGATGTTCATTGATCATGATCTTAGATATATGACTCGATCTATCTGTGATGTTGCTTTGCCTTGGTTTAAATCTAACGACTCTTTTTCTTTGCTTATACTATCCTTCCACTTTAAAGTGATCCAACGACTATCAGGAATTCAGGTAATCACGATCTCAACCTTTTTCCTTATCCTATCCTTCCACTTAAAGTGATCCAATGGTCGAGAAGGATCTCAAAGTAGATAAACGCTCAAGGATGATTGTGGGGTCCTCAACTAGCACGTCTTTTAAGACTATCGTCGAGTTCTGTAATTGGAAATCGCTTGTTGGTAGTGGAATTGATACCAACAGTATATCTATTATCAACTGACCATCGATAGTTGATGTGGATTGTGGTTTAAAAACTTGTAAGTGGTTTAATTCATCACCTAAGCTCTGCAATTGAAGTTGTGTGATTGTTGGTGAGTAAACTACAATCAATGATATTTTAATCTATAAGATCTGATGATCTTGACTAATTGTGGGATTAGAAATAACACGTTGTTTAATTTTCCTTTCTCTCTCCGCAATCTATCCATGTCATTGATCTGGCCCTTGTGTATCCAATGGTCATAACTTATTCTAATTGTTTGGTGGATCAACCATAGTCGTCGATCTTTGAGTCAATGAGATTTGATGATCTAGAGATCAACCATAGTCGTCGATCTTTGAGTCAATGAGATTTGATGATCTAGAATAATTATGGGATTGGAAATAACGTATAGTTTAATTCTCTCTTCATGCTCCACAGTCAATCCTTGTCACTGATCCGGAGCTTGCGTATTCAACGATCCTGACTTGATCTGATCACATTTCGTCACTGCATTTTCCCTTCTGACCTTCGATCTTCATTCACTAACCCTCCTGAGCTTCATGTGCATCATTGGTTGTTGACATCAATGAAAATACATCAATGACAGTGTGTCCAACAATCTCCCCCTTTGTCATTGAGGGAAACACTCGAACTTCATACATACTCCCCCTATGATGATGATTTTCTCTATGAAGTTACTCTCCCCATACATACTCCCCCTATGATGATGATTTTCTCTATGAAGTTACTCTCCCCCTTTGACATCAATGGCAAAGGTTTTCTCCCCCTAGGGTAATTCTCCCCTAACCATTCAATTTTTAATGAGGTTTTTGAATTACTCCTAATTTATGCTGGATATTTTCAAAAGTACTCCTGGTAGAGGTTTTGTGAAAATGTCTACAATATGTTCTTTGGTGTCTACATGCACTATTTTGACCACTTTTTGGGTAACCTGATCTCTTAAAAAATGGTATTTGATTGGTATGTGTTTAGTTTTAGAATGAATCACTAGATTTTTAGAGATGCTTATAGCATTAGTGTTGTCACAGTTAATAGTAATAAGATTGTTATGTTATATTTGTAGGTCTTCTAAAGTTTGTTTCATCCAAAGGACTTGTGTGCAACATGATGCAACATCAATGTATTCTTCCTTTGCTGTAGAAAGAGATGTGGATGTTTTTTTCTTGCTTGATCATGCCACTAGACTTTTTCCCAAGAAAAATGCTCCTCCATTGGTGCTTTTTCTATCATCTACGTGACTTGCCCAATCAACATTAGTATATGCAGTTAGGTTGAAATATTTGTCTTTTGGATACCACAATCCAAGTTCTAGGGTGTCTTGAAGTTATCTAAATATTCTTTTTACTGATTTTAAGTGGGTTTCTCTAGGTGTAGATTGAAATCTCCCCACAAGTCCTACAACCTGCATAATCTCAGGTCTCGTTGCTATTGAATAGAGAAAACTTTTGATCATTGATCGATACATTGTTTGATCCACTTTTGTTGAGTCATCTTCTAGACTTAGCTTATATCCAGTGACCATGGTTGTACTTATGGGTTTATTGTCTTCCATTTGAAGTTTCTTCAACATGTCTTTGATATATTTGATTTGTGAAACAAATATTCCATTTTTTGTTTGATTTAATTGTAAACCTAAGAAAAATGAAAGTTATCCCATCATAGACATTTCAAACTCTTCTTGCATTTTAGTTTTAAATTTTTTGCTTAATGTAGTGAGATTACTCCCAAATATGATATCATCTACATATAATACCACAATAATCATGTTTTAATCCTCAATTTTGATATATAGGCTATTGTCAGTAGTCCCTCTCTTGTATCCTTTTTTTTGTAGATACTGATCAAGTCTAAAGAAACATGCTCTAGGGGTTGTTTAAGACCATATAGGGCCTTTTTCAGTTTGCACACATAGTCTTGGTTTTCTGATAAAATGAATCCTTTTGGTTGCTCACCATAGACTTCTTCTTCTAGTGTTCCATTAAGGAATGTTGTTTTGACATCCATATGACACATTTTGAAATCTCCGAAGCATGCAAATGATAGGAACATTCTGATGGCGTCAAGTCTTGCTACAAGAGTGAAGGTCTCTTCAAAATCAATACCTTCTACTTGGGAATATCCCTTGCAGACTAATCTGGCTTTGTTCTTTATAATTTCCACATTTTCATTTAATTTGTTCTTGAAGATCCACTTATTTCCTATCACATTCTTGTTCTTGGGTCTTCGAACTAGTTCCCAAGTCTGATTCTTTTCTATTTGATCTAGTTCTTCATTCATTTATTTTATCCAATCTTTACTCTTGACAACTTATTTAACTAACTTAGGTTCAATTAAATATATCATTGCTTGTTCTGGATCAAAGGTTAGTTTCCTTCTTGTTTCTACTCCTACGCTTTTCTTTTCAATGATCTGGCTTTTAGGATGATTCTTCTGAAATATTTTTGATGGAGCTCTTGGAAAGGACGTTTCTTCATTGTCTTATTAATCAGTGTGTGGTTCATTTTACTGTATTTCATCATCATTTTCTTACTGAGATTTTACATCATCCTCTTCTTGTTGAGATTTATATCATCATCTTCTTGTTGAGATATTTTTATCAAAATCTTTGGATATGCCCTTTTTTAGATCATCTATTTTTACATTTTCACTTTCCACTATTTATAGTAGTCTGAGATTATAACATCTGTATGCCTTTTTATTAGATGAGTATCCTAGGAATATTCTTTCATCAGATCTTGGGTCAAAATTTCCTAGGTTATATTCATCATTCTTTATGTAACAATTACTTCCAAAAATTCTAAATTGTTTTACAGACGCTGGCCTCCCAAACCATAGTTCATAAGGGGTTTTGTCATGATTAGGTCTCAACTGGTCTCTATTAAGTATGGGAACTATTATGTGAATTGCATCTCTCCTGAATTTGTCTAGAAGTATGGCTTCATTTAGCATAGTTCTTGCAACTTCTTGAATTGTTTTGTTTTTCTTTTCTACCATTCCATTTTGTTGAGGAGTCCTGGGAGATGAAAATTGTCTTTTGGTACCATGGTTTTCATAGAATTGAGTGAAATATTTAGAGGTGAATTCTCCTCCATTGTCTCATCTTAGCCATTTAATTTTGAGAGGTATTTCATTTTCTACAAGAGCTTTAAATGTTTTAAATTTCTCAAAGGCTTGTGATTTTTCTTTTAAAAAGAAAACCCAGGTCAGTCTTGTGTAGTCGTCAACAATCAACATTAAATAATGTTCACCATGAGTTCTTTTGGTTTTGGTAGGTCCAGATAGATCTCTTTGAATAATATCTAATGGTTTTGTTGTGGAGTGTTCTTTTCTTTTGAATCTAACTCTTGTTTTCTTTCCTATTTGACAATGTTTACAAATG